>JAPMNS010751803.1:0-11681 GCA_029874215.1 Squalius alburnoides
ACAGGACAGGAAATAACAAAAGTCCACACAAAACAAGGGGAACACAAGACAGGAATCATGACACATCTGAAATCTCAAATCCCTAAGAAAAACTTCTGATCAGAGTCATGTGGACAGACTAATTATTTTACAGGGCTGACTTAAGACTAGTCGACTGATTTTGTTAAACATCTTATCTGAATTTGAGTGATAGATGAAGAAACAGATTAAGTTATTCATGTGTTTAAAAATATTTAAGGGTTCACAAAACCCTATTTACAACTTTATGCGTGAAATGCCAGCTGTGCCAAACAGTAGCACATTATCATCCATGTCAATGTGATAGTTTTATCACCAACATGACAAAACAATACTAAATGCACAAGAATAATTTGCAGAATATTCTGGTGCAGTGAGAACAGATTTCAGAAAAACTTTCACATTTCCACATAATGTTTTGTCAACCATCTGCTGAGATAAAATCAACAAAACCATTTGAAAAAAAGTTTGTTTGTATAGAAAAAGAAATTTATGGATACAAGCTTCTGATATAATCGCACATCTACTAGACAATGCATTTCTATCATCACTCATTGTTTCTATGAATCAGGACAGAATCACGGTCGTTGTGTCGGAGGACGCTGTTAAAGGTCGTCCGTCCATCTCTTTCCCCTCTCTCCTCTTCAGTCTCTGTCCCGGCAGCGTGGTGATAGATGACACTCATTTGGCTAATCAGAGCCCCGCCCCCTGTAATATCCACACAGCTTAGCCCACCTCCTTCATAATCAAGGCTGTTAAGAAGAACGATGGCTCTGCCCCGGGAAAGCAGATCAATCCTCAAGGCTTGCCGTTCACTCAGATGCCGGAAAGCTTCTTGGTAATGATCAATCTTTCCCAGCTCAATGTCAGCTTACGCTCACTTACACATACGCATGGGAGAAGCCTTTTAACCAAAATGAGGCAATTAGCTGGGTTATAAACATTTCTCACCACAAGCAGAAAATCACTCATACTCCACTTCAGATCTTACGTCCGGCAGCCATGATGTCTTAGTGTACAATGTTTGTGAAGACAAGAAGAGAAGGAAGCCACTCTCTGACCTTGAATTGATCTATCCTCAGCCAAGACGAGTTCCCATAGTCCAGAAGCACTTAGCACTCTGAGCCCTGCTCTCGAGGGAGAAAAAGCATTTAATACGACTAATACATCCGCTAGGCAAACGTCCAGCTAACATTCGCTTAACCCAACTAAACATCTCTCACGCAAAGCAGATGTCAAATATCTGGCTGAAATATATTCACTGCCCTTAAAAAATAAAGCTTCCTAAAAGGTGTTTTTGCAGCAATGCCATTGAAGAACAATTTTGGGTTCCCAAAAAAACCTTTTTAGATAGAGGGATGAAACTCTGAATGTGCTGTTCTTCTTAGTTGGTATGTGTTGAAACAGCCAATAACAAAGTGTGACATTCTGTACTTTTGCCTCTTATTCATTTGTTAATCATTTACAGATTTCTTGCCTATACAGCAAACAGATCAATTTTATTTTTAATATCCCAATACTTATGGAGGGCAAAAATGCATAATTTTTAGGGTTTTATTGAGCTGAAGTCATGCTTTTTGTATTCTATACAAATAAATGAAAGTCAAAGTCAAGTCATTCTCTCCAAAGTCTCAATTGTTTGTACTAGAAAGTGAAAATATGACAAAAAATTTGGAACAAATGGAAAACGTTGCTTCAGTATCCTGGGGAGAAAAGAAAGAAAGAAAGAATAAGATCAAGGAGAAAGAGAGCACAAGATAAATCAAGAAAGAGGACGTTGTAGATGTACCATTACTTTCCCAAAATCCAGCTGGCCTGGCTTTCCCCCTCAAGTGGGAATTTTGAGTGGGAATTAAAGAAAGGGTTCTGTCCGGCTGAATCAGCACTCTATAGAGACTCTCTCTTGAGCTTTATACACAGCACAAAAACACTGGGAAAAGGGGAAAAGAGGGAGCACAAGTAAAGAGAGAGATGACAAAAAGAGGGCCCACCGGATTCTTCAGTACAGAGGTAAAGAATGAATCTACCAATCATCTATTTTACGCTTTCCTGGCCTCTTTTGGATTCCTGTCATGTCTGTAGCAACTGGCACATTCATCTCCCTCCAGCAAACATCTCTGCCACTAACACAGACACATTCAGAACCATCCAAATAGGCTCAAGAATTAAGCTAATGTTGTGGAGTGTGCAGAAGGGGACCGAGTAAATTTGTCCCGGAATGAAAGCGGTAGAGAAATCAGGTCAGGACCTTTAAAAGGCAGATACATGTGTGTTCCCATTGCTGGTGTTAATGATTAGTCTGAACCACCAGTAAACTCAACACACACCTCTACCAAGGAATGAACTTTCACACACACATACCGACCGGGTGATCTCAAAAACACAAGACATTACATCATACAACAGTGAGAAATGGATGAGCAGCTTAAAATAGAAAGTGGTAAGAAGGAATCAAGTTTGACAGCGACATGGCGAGACCAGTTTCAAACCAGTTATTTGTGAAAATGAGAGACTAGGAAGATGATGAAACATCAGTAGACTGTCAACAGCAGTTATGCTAAAGGGTGACTTAACTTGTGATATTTTACATATGGGCAAAGCAACTACTTGAATCTGTATTCAAAATAAATGTGAAAATGTCTAATATTTGAGACGCTATGAGAACTTTACAATTTATTAATTAGTCTAAATATTTTTAAAACAGTTAGTTATAATCATAGATGCTCATTGATTGATGCAGTGTTCCAATCCTGCTAAGATACACATTTAAAATTTACAGTATGTACTGTATCTGTATACATAATGTGTATATAAACACCATCTTTTAGCAAAAGTTAATACAGTTGCATAATAAAACGCCAATTTGTACTCTTCAAGTCACTCATCAAAACTAGTTTGTGACAAACCACATATACACACCAGTAATTAGTTTGTAAGCAGATCCTAAAAATAAAAAAATAAAAAAAAACATACAAATGCATTGGAATTCACAACAAATTCTACAAACTGTAAAATAGTTAAACTGTATAATACCATGAGAATGTGTAATATTATCAGCAAATTAAAGGTACAATACCATTTTTGATTGGTGTACCACTAATAACAGCTCACCAGTTCTGTTATGTTAAATATGTCACATTTATTGTTTCGGCTAATATCCAAAGCAAATAAAAAGCATCCTAAAGTCCAAACTCCAATACAGCGGGCTGTGCTTGCGGTGACTCACGCTGTAATGTCTCTGATGGGTTTAGCGGTTGCTCTTCTTCAGTAAGCAATAAAAAGAAAATTAATGACTGTTTGACTGCTTGGTGACATCATAGAAGCTTTCACGCAAAAGCATATGGTTAATGGTGAACAGATTTCAAATGAGGTCCCACTCTCCTTACAAACGTTTGATCACAAGAGAAAAAAAGAAACAATTAATTTCAGTGACTGATTAAACCACATTACTAAGCAAAACCTTAGAAGATAATACAGCACATGACTTGCAGCAGGTCCCAAGGTGATGTGATTGTATGCTACACTTCATGTATAGCTTACACTAAAAAAATAGCAACCTTGTTTGTGTCTCAACCGAATCAGGAAAGTTTCTGTCATTTTTCTTTGCATAATGAGGGTGATCTGAATTAAGACTCTGAGTGCAGTGAAAAAGCATTGGTTGTCTTTGATGTCATTCTTCTACTTTGTTCCAGCAATGCTTTTTTCCACAAATGAATTCGGCATTGTTCAGCAAACAATCTTTCCATTGTTTAACATGCATCCCAGACCTCTGAGTAATAATCTAAAGAACCCGCTGATCCTGAAATGACCCCTTTGAACCCTGACCAATAGCCTAAAGAAAAAACCCACACAAATATTCACCAGTCGTAAGAAAATCTTGACTTTCATTTGAATACTTTTGAAGTTCGAAAAACCATCAAAGATCAACTATTATTCAAAATCTATGAATAGGCCAAGGCCTAAATATTATGCATTCTAGGGATGTGAAAAATGACATATTTTTAATATCAACCAGCTGGTGGGTTGTCTGAATGATTACTCGACTACAAGGACTTAAAGTGGTGGTACTTTTCAACTGGTTTGGCAGTGGGACCCACATTTTCCGTGGTCATTAAGCCACAACAACCCACATTTTTAGGAATCTAAATCAATCAAATTTGTTTCTCAAAAGTCATTGAGACACACACAAGTACCATCCCACTTCACTTAACATTCACATAAATTGTAAGAATATCACTCACACTGATAAATTATACGGTTAGCAAGATGGTATGAGTCACCACTGACAGTCATCAAAAATATTACCAATAACACAAAGTGAAAAAATGTTAAGGGGTTAAGGTTATGGAAACTTGTTACCATGGTAAATAAAACACATAATGCATGGAATAATGACACGACAACATCTCATCTGACTGCAGATACTGAATTAGGCAACAATGTCTTCTCAGGCACTTTACTTTAAGTGCATCTGACAGAAGAGTCAACTGCTTTCACGCATGTCTTTCAAAATAAAAGTCTTGCATCAGAAAAACATTTGGAATAAAAAAAATAAAATGTTTCCTTGAATGCATACTCCACGATCACATATAATGGTCATGCGACCCAACTCACCGATTGAGAAACACTGACCAAAAGAAACAATTAAGGCCGAACAATTAAGACCCTTGCACACTGAGTCCGAAATTCGCGTCCAAAATGTTTGCATGTTAAAAAATAAATACGACCTCACGTTATGTCAATCACGCTTGTACACTGCCTCCAAAACTTTCGTCCGTCAAAAAAAAATCGAATCAGGTTCAATTTTCTGCGTTTTTCGCATCCGTAGCAAGCATTTTGAATGGTGTTTTGACAATTCAGATCCACCGAATCACGAAAGCGAAAGAAAACACATCCGATAATTTCGGACTCAGTGTGCAAGGGCCTTTAGGCTGGTTTTGAGTTTACCTGACCCAGATGAGACAATCTTCTTAGGTGTTTTTCAGCACAGCAGGATGGGGTGAAACGGAAAGGAGCAGAATGCAGGATGTCTCGACACACGTTTTTTTAAACATCACACTAGAGCCGTACGATTAATCTTTAAAAGATCCCGATCTCCATTCAAACACACACATGATCTCATTCCTAAATAACAACGATTCGGCCACGTCTATTAAACCTTTGACAAAATCACATTCACAGGTTACAAATATTCAAATCACAGAAGTACTGGGATAAAAGTTTAAAGTTCGGATAGAAAGTGATATCTATGGAAGGAAGTGATTGTATTGATTACATTATGTCACCAGGTGGCCACAAGTGACTGTTAAAAATGTATTTGTCATTGAATCATGCATTCAAGAGAATCGTTCAGAAAGCTAATTCATCCAGTAATGAAACAAGCCAAATATTTATGAGTCATAGAATAGAATCACTCATTCAAACCTTTTTTTTTTTTTTTTTTGGTCAGAACCCCTAGTAAATGACATATTATTGTGTTGTCTGATCAGAATCATGATCTCTATTTGAAAAAAAAATAAAATAAAAAATAATAATAATTATTCTCAATTAATCCAAAATCATGCAGCTCTACATCAAACAATTTTTAACTTGCCAAGGCATTTAAAATACGCAAGATATGTCACAAAAAAAAAAAAATAATAAAATAAAAACCCACACCTCTAAACAAATCTAAAACTAAACAACCTCACAAATCAACTAGTCAATTTTTGGATCACATGTTGATCATCTTGACCCATCCCTTATGCATTTATTTAAAAAAATGTTCACCAGACTAAAATATAATGACACCAACTCTGTGCTTGTATGACCAAATGTAGGACTATGAAACCAAAACATATAAAAGCTTGCATATAAATCATATAAATTAGCGTGACAATCTTGAGTTGAACCCGTAGCAAAATCTGTTTGGGAAAATTGTTTGCTGGGATACTTGTTTCCTGGGATACACATGAACACTGCCATTCCTTACGCCACACAGGAATGTGGGTAACCTCCATGTATGTCATAGGTCTGACAGCTCTCACACTCATCTCCCCAGGACAGATTACCGTGCAACACAGATCTCCTTTCCCGTGCTAAGCATTCTCACTCAGCCTTTTCCTTTCTTTCTCCTCTCCTTCATAAGAGTATGGGCCATTGTTTGCAGGTTTCTATGGGTGCAGTGGCCAAACCCTCTCTGTAGCGAGGGACAGACAGGCGGACGGGTGTCTGGAGCTGAACAGAGAGAGGAGACTGAAGCCCACACAAACTGAAACAAAAGGGTTTGCCATGCCCAGCACACCAGGGATGCACTAAACAGGTGGCCCTGAATGGCAAATCACATAGTTTGGATTCATTTTCCAAAATGCTTGTTCACTCTCTAAAAATCAGGAAACTGTTAATCATTTATTTTCTTATCAGTGCTTTTAGAGGTGGGCACTATAAGAATATATAATGATATGAGTATTTTCAAATGACAGTTATGGCAGGATATATCACAGCAGTATAGTTAAATTTTGGAAATTCAATGGAAAAAATATACACTACCGTTCAAAAGTTTGTCATCATCAGTAAGATTATTTGAATGTTTTTGAAAGAAGTACCTTATGCTCACCAGGGCTGCATTCATTTGACCAAGAGTACATTATAACAGCAATATTGTGAAATATTATTACGTTTTATATCATTTTAAAATGTAATTATTTTAAAGTAATTGCAAACTTATTTTTCATCATCATTATTCCAATCTTCAGTGTCACATGATCCTCCAATAATCCTAAGATCTAATATGCTGATTTTGGGCATTGATTATCATTAGCCTATATCAATGCTAAACAGTTGTGATGCTTAATATTTCTGTGGAAACCGTGAAACTTTTTTCTAAGTTTTTTCAATAAATAGAAAGTTCAAAAGAACAGCATTTATTTGAAATACAAATCTTTTGTAACATAATAAAATGTCCATTATAAAATGTCCATACTTTTGAACTATAGTGTATAGGATATCATGCCATGCTTTAAAACAAGATAATATAAGATGACACTAACTTTCCCTTATTCAACTGTCTCTTGGTTTTGCTCTTCTGAGATTCCAACACTTTCTTCAAACAACTCATAATTCCCTCTCATGCTGCTTGTTTGGTTGGTTNTCAGAATGAGGTTATTTATTTTATTTTATTTTCCTGTTTGTGAGCTCAACAATATTCCCACTGCACACACTAACATACGGGAAAAAAGAGATACACAGAGAACAAAAGCTTTGAAGTGTTACTCACTTATGATGTCTGTCTTCTCCCTATAGAAACGATGTTGTCTGGTTTATTCACAGAAAATGTCAGAGAGAGGTCAAAGCCCACATTTGTGGGAACACTTGCTCTATGGCATGTTATCTCTTTCAGCTCTATTGGGGTCACATATCACACACAACAGGCAGGATATTGTCTAAGGTCGACAAGCCCATCCTGTTCTACAACCCAGCGCTGACATGCATTGCAAGTGATTCCTTATCCGTTACAATTAAACACTGCATAATTCGAAAAACAGTCCACAAATGCTACTGGCGACTTCAACCGATCTAGAAAACCAACTGAGCTCAAGCTACATTAAACATGCTTTCAGTAAAGCATTTGGCATGTATTGCAAATTCAGCTCAGAGATTCTTCCCTCCCTGTGGTGTTTATTTCCTCAGTAGTTTAAAGTCGCTAATCAAGTCATCCCGATGCATCGCCCCAGGGTGTTTTCCATGTTAGTCTGAATGGAATCCATCAGTCTGAGTACAACTGTTGCCTTAAACAGAGACGAGGTTGAACACAGACATTCCTTAAGGTTTAATAAAAAAAATAAAAAAAAAAGTTTTACAAACAAAGCTAAGGGCGCCTACACACTAGTTCACACTTCATCAAAGAACACTGAGAATCCATTGATTTCAGTGACATTGAGGAATAACAAAAGTTTGCGACCAAACGCTGAGGACCTTTTTGGGATCCTGACATGAGAAATCAATTTTGGCTTGATCTTTTAAAATATAAGAGGTCTTTGTACAGACTGCACGTTTCATGACTTTAAAACTTTGTCCTCATTATACACAAAACATTCATTTAATCCAGATCCAAAATTTGTCGTTTTGATACTGTGGGATCTGTGATGTTAAACAGGCAAGAGTTGCATATGACTGCCTCCAGTGCAAGACTTCAACAAATAGATATGTCGTCACACCATAGGCCCCGCCCACTGTCATTCAGTCGCTTAACGGCTGACATTTGCCTACACTGGATGTGAGCGTCGAAAGCAAAATAGAGCTCAATAAAATCACTTGGCTTCAGTTTCTGACGTACTCCACACACTTGAATCTGACGACAACAGGTCTAATGGAAGGTACTCTTTGTATTTATGTTGGTTTTACATTAAATTAAAAAATGTGGCGTAACCAAGTAAAAAGTAAAATCTATATTTAAAAAATATATTTAAATATATCCAATGTTATTACAGACTATTAGGCTAATTCATAAATACAAGGCTATACCAAAAGTACCTGAGAGGTCACACCACTTGACATTTTACTATTTAAATTAAGCTAGCCTTCTCAAATTATCTGGCATTTTAAGGGGGACCTTGACACACAGTTAAAGTCTTCTCAGTTAGCCTACAATTTTTTTTATTCTACATATTGGTCCCTAAATAAATATCAAAATGAATTTTAATTCAGATATTTAAAACAATCAACAGACAAAATCAAAAGTGCATGATAGGTGTTGAAGTTGTTAGCATAAGAGAATGCCACAGCCCTTTTCTCTCTTTTCTCTACCCACGTAGCACAAATTTTAACAATTCTTTTACAGCGTTTCAACCAAGTTTCATAAAAAAAACATTTTGCCAGTGATGAATTACCCCTTTAAGCATACACTGACAAATTGGATGTAGGTCACCTGTGCTTTAAGAAATCCAGTTTGCCGTTTCCCCGCCCTTCCACATCAACACAAATCAAATCTTATACATTCTTGTTAGTAAAATACTCCATAGGAGTTTTTTTCTAGTGTGTAACCATAACATGCAAGGCTTGGGTTGATGGATTCATTCATTCAGAGAATGAACATCCTTCAGCAGTTACAGTCAGGGAGGTCTTCCGTTCACCATAGACCTGCAGTAAATCAGATCATACCAAACTGAAGTGCTGCAAATCTTCATGATACAATCTTCAAGTATTCCTGCTGTGATCAAAAGGATATGTGGGGAACCAAGCTTGCCAGCAGCAATGCATGCATAATAAACAGCACATGTAAAAAAAAAAAAAAAACATACCATTAACTCACCCACAGTGTCATCACGAAACAGGCACGGACAAAAATACAAAAGGCCCTACAGCAAAGACAACCATTTACAGAAAGGGTAGGATGTCACAGGTTTCTGGTGTCTCATTACTTTATTTCCCTTCTGCGAGGGTTTGACCTTGACTCCGCTACAGGGCAGACCTCTGACAAGTGCTCTTCGTGACTTCCACAGCGCCAGAGGCAAACCGAGGCTAACCAGCGTTCACTAACCCGCATGGCTCTCAGCTACAGTTACACTGAGCACAAATGCAGCGCTACAGAAGGGCTTCAGCACCTGTCAAAACAAACATGCCCAGCACACATGTCTGCTGAGTCAAACCAGAAGAGATCTCAGTCAAGCCACACAATGAATTCTTTTACGAGACATTCAAGCCTGGCCACAAAATTAGCCCACTTTACCCCTCACAGACACTTGGCTCTACCTGTTCATGGTGTTCTGTGTATAAGGTACTGTATAGTAAGATCTGAATTCATTTACAGATGAATTGTAGGACTTTTTCCAAATGATTCTGCAATCTTTACATAAAATGCAAGATTTCAAAATGATGAAAAAAGCACTGTAAAAGTGGTTCTTATGACATATGCACTATATTTAAAGTATTCTGAAGCTATACAACAGTTTTGTATGAGGAACAGATTGAATTTAAAAAAAAAATGATACAGTGGAGTGCAGGATTTTTTATTTTTGGAACAAAAAGAATCAGAATAAATCATGACAGAATTTCCATTTCTTGATGAACTATTCATTTAAACTTAAACAGCATGGCGAACATTAAACAATATATTTGTATAGCACAACTTTTTTTTCAGTTTTAGTTTCGGTTTTAGTTAACGACAATGTCCCTCATTCTATGTTATATCAGTTCCAACATCTACCGAAAGCTTTATCAGTAGATAGCTGAAGTTTTCATGAATTTGGAGTTTCATGAATCAGTCACCATGTTATCTACACAACAATATATTATGTCGGCCATTAAAAATCCTATAACAGTCAAATCATGAGGTGCCTGAAATTCCCACCCCTAATGTCCCACCCCAACCTTTAGCCCTAGCAACGATCTCGGGATTACTGGTACAAGTTCCAAAATAAGACATCTAAAGACACAAATGAGATGCTAATGAGTCCAACCGCATGGCAGCCCTAACTAGACTGGCCTGAAAATATACTTCAGGCTCTCCTTGTGTGTGTGTGTGTGTGTGTGTGTGTGTGTGTGTGTGTGTGTGTGTGTGATCCAGCTGCTTCCACTGGGACAACTAATGACTCACTCTGTACCCCAGCGGCGATGTATCCACTGCATACTTACATACAGCTCTCACGGATGTTCCCACACACACGCTAAAACAAACATGTATCTCTCACAGCTCTAAATCAGAACAGACACGCATCTTCCCACACACACACAGTAAAAAAGCCAGTGGTCTATTATACGTACATGAGTACATAATAAAAATAGGATACCTGCGGTCCAAAGCCGAAGCATAAACAAACATCCAAAGCGGCACATGCCTACAGATCATGTCTGGTTTCTCTGTGCGTGTATGATACGAGCGGGGAGATGGCAGCTAAACAGACAGCCGTGATCAAACATGGGGCTTCAAATCAAACACAAGATTACGAGCACACGCTCTGGGGATGGAGACGAACGAGAGCTCAGTTGTGAGAGCCGGAGAAGAATTCATTCACGAAGATTGAAGGCATATCTCTCTCCGACTGAGGTAATGAAAAAGGGCTTGTGAACATGAGTCTTCTGGCTGGGAGAAAGGGGGTTGTCAGGAATGAGAGAGGAGATGATGTTTTCTGGAGCCTGGCGTGATCATGGCAGTGCTGTAATAGGCCTACAGCCATAAATCTCAATCTATATCTAACAGCAGCGCTACACACACACACACACACACACAGCTACATCTATATTACGCTACACTGTGACTCTTGAGGAAGCAAGACATGGGCGTACCGAAACCCTGCAATCCACTGATTCGAGACATTATAAAAAGGAGGAAATGGACCACTTGTTTTAAAATGATTGAGAGAAATCACACACTGGTGGAATGTTACAAAAGATAATAAATTCAAATTGGTCGTTCAACCATGTTGGTTAATGATGTCACGCAGGTGGTGGAGTAATAACTCATTTTAATGAATCTGTTTGAGATCGATTTAATGCTCGATGTTTTGCTATAAAATATAAAATATGGATATGGATTTCTCAGTTATTTTGCTTTATTTCCAGATTCAATCATACTGTAGGCTTGTTCTTACGTAGTAATTAATTTGTTACATTTACATAGTGCCTCCTTTATATAGGAAGGGGGAAATCTCCTCAACCACCACCAATGTGCAGCATCCACCTGGATG
>JAPMNS010751846.1:0-10339 GCA_029874215.1 Squalius alburnoides
TCCCCACTCCTTAGAACCTAGAACTGGTCCAGTGGCGCAGTAAGTGGTGTGATACCGGTGCTACATTAGGATAGGATTTGAGTTGAGAGTTAGTTGCATGTAATTATGGATAGTTTATAGTTATTACTATAGTAACTACATGTAACGTGTAACAATGACACTGTAAAATAACTTATTTTGTATAATTACAGTGTAACAATGTCACCTTATTTTAAGGTGTCTGTGTTATAGTTTAATTATGCATTTAAATGCTGAGTAATAATAATTAACTACATGTACTTATTATAAGTTAGTAATAGGGTTTGGTTGAGGGTCAGTTGCATGTATTATGCATCATTTATAGTTATTACTACAGTAACTACATGTAACACATGTAATGAGACTGTAATATAAAGTTAGCAGTAATATTAATGAAAATGAAAAATTTAAACAGCACTATTCCTTCTTAAATTTGCTTGAAATGAAACTTTTATTCAAAGCATTTGCTACATTTAACATGTATGAAAGTATTGAGTAAAATATGCAGGAATAAATGATGTATGATTGACCAGTAACTTTTCCCAAATGAAAACTGTCTGTCCTTCTACCACTGATGAGCACTTTAAATAATGAACAAAACCTCACTGTAGGAGTAAGTTAAATTGCAGCAAACAGATGCTATCTCATGACTGTCTCCAGGGAGGTCCAGCAAACCTTCACTGACACACACACACACACACACAGAGAGAGATGATTTGAGCTTCAGTGTTTGAAGGAGCTTCACCAAAAGACCTCGCAACTCGTCCAGTCTGAGAAATCTTCGGTTGCTCGTATACGAGATCTGAGAGTCTGAAACAATGCTGGGTTTGTGTCTGCGGTGCTGAGTCAGTGTGTGAGGGATCAGGTCCAGTGTTTTGTCCATGTTTAGCTCTGAAAGATCTCTCTGGGAGTGCATCCATTTGCTCTGATAATGGATTATAGACAGTGAGAGAGTTTCCAGCTGGAGCTGGCCTACACTGATGAAAAGCAGATCTCTCCAGACCAGTGTGTGTGTGTGTGTGTGTCTGAGTGTGAGAGAGTGAGTGTGTGTCTCAGTGTGTGTATGTGTGTCTGAGTGTGAGAGAGTAAGTGTGTGTCTCAGTGTGTGTGTGTTCAGGTCTGTAGAGGACTGGTGTGTAAATTCTCAGTCTTAATCAAACAGTTCATGAAGAAAATGAGAGGTCATTTGAGGCGTCACTGAGCGGAGACGTTTCAATGCTTAAATTCATGGCGATTAGTTCAGATTTCACTTTTGACATTTATAATTGCTTATTTCCACTAATAGAGTGCACTTTGCGGTCTTATTATTTCCTAAAAAAAAAAAAAAAAATTTCAAATGTGCCATTAATTATTGACAATATTGCTTTGCAGAAATGACAGTAACAATGTTGGAAAAACCTCACATTAAATAAGTTGACACAACAAAAAAAAGTGTAGTTTGACCTCCTGAAAGAAGAGTTTCAGACCTTGTTTTGCACCGTTCATGGAAAGTGTCAGTTACGTCACACAACCCTTTCCTACCACAAAACCCCATTCATACGTGCTGATGTGTTATGAAGCTATATGAAAAGGTCTATGATATTGATATAACAATGTTTGATATGCGTTAGATATTGCTTTCATTTCACATTTCTTACTGTGTAATGTATGCTATGAATGTCCTTTTCATTTATGAAAGACACATTTTTTTTACATGTAAGTTTTATAAGATTTCAAACATTTTATCGAAACTCATAAAATGATTTGTCCCTCTTGTTCAGATTAATTAATAAAAATTAGTTAAACTAACTCAATAACCAACTTAGTTTTTATTAACATTACATGTTTAGATTTTATCTATACAAAGTCCAACCAACTTAATTCAATCACTTTGCTGTAACTTAAACTAAAACATATTGTTTAGTTTTGAGATTTACATAACAACTAACCAAATCTAACTTTTCTTTACACATGTGATGTGAATGTGAAGTGATACTGGTTTCATCCAGAGCTCTATATGATTGCTTTATTATTAAAGTGATTTGAATTGTTGTTAGCAGGCCCTCGACCCAAACACAAGCACAACACTTCACCACAATAACCCCAAAACACGTTTATATAATTTGCATATATTAAAAATAAACCTTTAATGTTAATAAAAAACTAAGCTGGTTGTGTGGAACCACTGTCAATAGTTGAATCGAGCAAGTTTACAGTATAATTTCTTGAGTGCATGTTTGGGTTACATGATCGAAACGTTATTTCAAAATGAAAACATCAAGTTAAGTAGAAGAGTAACTGTTTCAAGTCAATTTAACATGAAGCAATCACATGTGAACCTTAAACCTGATACAATGGTTTTGAATCAAAATAACTTGTTTGAATAAAGTGAACAGCGTCTTGAGTTATCCTAAAACATTCACTACCAGGCTTAAGAGACATAACAGGATCTCAAGCTGAAGACGCTACTGTAGCTTTACCCATTAATAGACACGGCACTTCCTTGAAAATAATTTCCAGCACAGCGCAACAACAAACACATCTCCACGTCTCTTTTACCGAGCTAATGTTGATTCTTGTTCTTATTACGAGCTCTGTCTCGTTCTCTTTTCTTCATCAGACTCTCCTCTGTACACACACACACACTAACCTCTGCTACTCTCACACCAGACAGCTATTAGATGAGCATACACCGATCGGTCGAACACATATTTCCTCTATTTACAGATATGATGAGACATGCAAATGCGAGTGACTGTACGCAAGTTCCTGCTAATATATAAACACTTACAATAGCCTTACCTATAATCAGGGTAAGACAAAAACATGTTTTGGAAGAAGGATTGATGATCTATGGACTGTTCATGTGTTGGCACACCTTTATATTTAGGTTAAATAACACTTCAGGACCACAAAATAAAAAATAAAAACATTACATAAACTAATATCCGACATAACTGAACATTATAACGTGTGACAGTTTCCATTAACTGAAAAACACATACAAAACCACCTGATCTCCCAATTTACTTCCTAATCCAGTCCCCTTGCAAAGCATGCTGGGAATTACAGATCCACTGCCCAGTTAAGTTCAGTCAAGTGAGTCATTAACACAAAATGATTGATTCAACTTCAGTTTTAAATATATTCGGTTGATTGAAATTCTGGCAAAATGTTCAAAATGTATTATTTTTTTTGAGTGCATATTCATTTGCACAGTCACACAGAGCGAAAGCACAACCAAAACAATGTTCTTCCGCAGAATGCATGTGGTTTTTGTTTACGAGCGCAAAAAGGGCAAAAAGTTACATGGTGTACAAAAGAAAAAAAGAAAATATAAGTTGGGCTAACATAATTTGTTTTAGAGAAATCTATTAAAGTTATGTTGATCAAACTACAGTAAATGAATTTGGCCAAATAAAAATGTGTTGACCCAACTAAAGGGATTTAATTTGAATAAAATAAATTAAACTCTTTGAAAAACATTTTTCATCTAAATTAAGAAAAGGCAGTGTGGCAGTTTGAGTAAAATAAAGTATTGCAGTGATAGTAAATTGTATCGCACTATCTCAAAGTAAATGAATTAAAATATATATGTTGGGATATTCTGGGATATTCTCAGAGTCAGAGTAAAAAATTAAACACGTCTTTCCGTCTGTTTATAGATTTGGAGTAGATATGTAATGCTCGACAAATCAAATGATGAATGCTGAGTGAATGTGAATGTTATGAATGTGAGATTCCTCTGAAAATAACGCTTTTAGTTGAAATTAATGGTTTTAAATAAATCTGGCTGATAATGTGACTCCAGTGCACATTTTATCATGGCAAAGTTTGAGTGTTAAAACAAGTGGTCTAGAAATAGTTTGGTCCCACTTTATATTATGTACTAACATTTCAATTAACCATGTGATACAATGCACTTATTGTCTACATGCATGTTTTTACATTGTCGCCTACTTATATTTGTGACCCTGGACCACAAAACCAGTCTTATGTGTTTTTTTTTTCCCCAGCTCAGTAGCAGCACAAGAGTCACTGCAATACAACATCAACACAATAACAACATTATACTTGTTTTTTTATGCAAGTACATAGCCCTAAACTTCCTGATATAAAGTGTGACCAACATTTTAAACATTAGTCACACTTGGTCGGAGAACGAGAGGAGAAGAGGCAGAGGAAGAGAAAGCGTCTGCGTGTTCTAGTTGTTCTGTGTATGTTCTGCCTTCCCTTTTTTTATCTCCCATCAGGCATCCAAGAATGAAGGAGTCTTGTTTATTATTTTACCTCCAGTTCCTGAAACCCAAAATGTCCTGGACCTCTGCCAGTCACGCTGAGTGACAGCCACTGCACCTACATCTCAAAACACATCTCGTACAGACACTGACACACAAACCGGTGTCTTTCTCCAAGCATTATCTTTTCACTTGGAAAGCCTGGTTGCTGTTTTGTTTTGTTTTCTCTGATCAGTGTTTGGGGAAAGTTACTTTTAAAAGTAATGCATTACAATATTGTGTTACTTCCCAAAAAAGTAACTATTTGAGTTACTTAGTTACTTTTTATGCGTTACGTTACTTTTGTGTTACTTTTTCTCACCTGGGCTGAGCTTGCTTTTCTTCTTTTTTAATAACAACAAAAAAAAGTTCTAAAAGTAAAAGTTCACACCAAAAGTAAAATGAATTTTTTGCTCAGGCTGAAGAAAATGCACATTCATTCCTGTACAGTAGAGGGCGCCGCTCAAACAAACCTTTCAGCTGTGCTGCCATTCGGGATTAAAGAACAATAGGAGACAGGACAACACTCTCATTTCTAAATCTAATCTAAAGTCATTTTTGCTTATTATTATGGTTGAATTAGATCATTGAAGGTCAGCAGCAAAGGTATTGGTTAATAAAGATTAGATAATAAAGAGATTAAATACATAAAGTATATTTGTGTAATTTAGTTAATTATAAAAGTTTTGCAAAAAAAATATG
Organism: Squalius alburnoides; assembly: GCA_029874215.1. Taxonomy (NCBI): domain Eukaryota; kingdom Metazoa; phylum Chordata; class Actinopteri; order Cypriniformes; family Leuciscidae; genus Squalius; species Squalius alburnoides. The sequence goes on from JAPMNS010751846.1 coordinate 4,977, forward strand.
AGATTACATTTTATGTTTTTATTCATTTTGAGGAATACTGAATGTTTTCGTGCAAGTGCGATGAGTAAATGCATGTTCACATTTAGTATGCAACTAAAATAACCATGTTTACACAGCGCACACACAAACACACACACACCTCCTCACTTTATTTCGCTCAACATGAGGACAGGAGAGCTTTCAGTCAATAAATGTGAAAAAGTAACTAGCGTTACTTATTTGAAAAAGTAAATTAGATATTTTGTTGTAAATTGAAAAAGTAATGCATTGCTTTAGTTACTTGAAAAAGTAATCCGATTACGTAACTCAAGTTACTTGTAATGAGTGACCCCCCCAACACTGTCTCTGATCTCTGGGGCTTTTCCCTCATTGAGAGTCTGAGCACTTTTATAGATGATGTATTCATCCGCCTTGATCTTGGTGTTTGATTTACTTAACCTAAAAGTTAAACATGTGAGACGCACGGGCAGCTGTCGGGTTTTAGAAGAGAAGAGAGTGTACAATGTTCCTTAATTTGGCGGGGGCTTTAGCACCGCTGGGACCACCCATTGAGCTGTCATCTGAAAATCACACACAAACCACCCAGCAAGGCCAATGCCAACCAATCGCACAAAATCGCACACTTCAACCCAAACGCCAGGTACCAAACAAACATCTTCATCCCTACATTGTGTTTTTGCCTGTTTTATGGTGGATTTTATTTGCATGCATTGATTTACCTAAACGAGCCGTCCCAGGGAATTGTAAAAAGTGGCAAACTGCAATTGTTACATTATTGTTTGTTGGTGTAGCCTAATATATTTAGCTGGATTCAGTTATGTTAAATAACATTTTTTATTTGAGTAAAATCAATTAATTTAGATTTTACCACATGAATCATATTTTTATGTTTACAATTTTTTTCAATGCAGCTTAAAGATATTTGTTTCCAGGTAATGTAAATATGTGCCTCGAGTCAGCATCTAAATGAACTTGTTTTATCCTGTTCAAAAATTGTATTTAATTAGACTGAATCTACATGAATACATCAGGCAAAGGTCATTTTTAATGGTAATATAAGAAATAAACAATAACTTGAGGCTTTCTTTTGTTTTTTACAGTGAAATGATCAAAACATTTCTATTAAGTAAATGTAGTATTGTAGGCAAGAGCTTATAAACCGAGAGCATATAAACTCCTGAAAATCATCTAGGATCCACATTTTAATCAAGAAACACAATTAATAATAAGACACTATATAGTGCTGTTACCAATCAAATGAATTCACTAACAATAAAATGAATCGGTAACACTTTATGTTACAGTATCCTTGTTACACTTGTTATATTGCTGTAGTAATATCAGTAAATCTGCAGTTACATGCAGCTAAACCTAAAACAAACCCTAACCCTATTCTTGTTATATGTAATTATTAATACTCAGTACTTAATGTATAATTACAGTGTAAGAATGAAACCTTAAAATAAAGTGTAACCAATTCATCGTTGCATTGTTGAGATGGAACAGAATCTGTATCTGAATTGGTATAATTACAACTGCATAAATAATGTTGCGATGAATGTTTAAAAATTGTATAAAATCAATATCACGTTCGCAGTCATGCCTGTATTTGTGTATAAAAGCTATCTTTCTCTTGTGATAATGCCGAAGTATATCCCATGTTAAAATATTAAAAAAACAAGATCTCATACAATACTTTTTTGCAATCGTATCTTGAATATTTTGGTGACATTCTTTGCCACAATCCCTCATTGATTTCCAATACTACAGTAACAAAAGAACTCAGATTAGAAATAAGTTATGGATTGCATTTGCAGCAGGACGCTTTGCATAGAAACACAGCAATGAAGATGTTAAGAAATAAATCACACAGTTCAACAGTAATTCAGTGATATCTCAGCAGTCGACCGGTCTTGACATACGATCTTAGTCTGAGACCAAGGGTGGGTTTAAATTAAATTAATTACAGATGCAATTACATGCGGGATTTTTAGAAACACTAGTACAATGCATGTACACAAGAAGTGCATTGTATGAACTGATTAGTTAAAATGTTACACTGAATAAAATGATAGCATCTAAAATAACCGGTTATATTCAAGTCAAAAGTATTATTTAACATCAGTGAACCACATAAACAAAAATCATTTTTGCAGGTATAAATAGCCCTTTAAGGTAAAAATTGCAGATTACCCTTTTTTTACAGTGTAGTCTGTGTCACTTAATTTATTTTTGTTGGTGTTTAGGCTATTTTAGGGGGTTATCAATGAAATACAGTAATTCTGACTCGTCCATTCAATGACTCCAGCGTCAGATAAAGCAAATATTGTCCTGTTAGCTGTCAGATTAGTGATAAATAAAGCATTTAAAAAGATACACTCTTGTGTATTATACATCCTTAAAGTATTGTGTAATGTTGGCCTACTTTAAAACACTAAGAACATTGTTTTTTCCATTAATTTCCTAGTACTGTAAAGCTCCTTTGAAACAATCGGTTTTGTGAAAAGCTCTGTATAAATGAAGGTGGATGTGATTAATGATGCTCAAGCGCAACATTAACAATGCAATAGAGTTGGGATATTGATGTTGTGTCAAAACATTACTGAAGATATAAAAGAAAAGATCGCGTTGGTCTGTGTTTGGGCTCTGCATGTGAGCCACCAGAGGAGGGCAGCAGAAACACTTCTTCTTCTCACAGACATCCCTTCATCTTCAGCACGACTTCTGATGCTCATGTATATCGATATCATTCAGCACGTGCTGGTCAGAAATGATGTTTGTTTCTCTTTTAAAGTTCAATTGAGAGGTGTGTATTGTTAAAACATGGTTGAGAATCTCATTTAATACTTTATCGATCTAAGTAGTCTACTTAAAGGGATAGTTCACACAAAATTTTTAATTCATCCTCATGTTGTTCCAAACCTGTATTTTTAGTTTGTTTTTTCTTCTGCTGAACACAAAGGAAGATATTTTGAAGAATGTTGGTTATCAAACAGTTGACGGACCCCATTGACTTCCATAGCAGGGGAAATAAATACTATGGAAGTCAATGCCAACAGCTGTCTTGCTAACCAACATTCTTCAAAATATCTTCTTTCGTGTTCAGCAAAAGAAAGAAACTTATACGGGTTTGGAACAACATGAGGCTGAGTAAATGAGTAAACATTTTGGGTGAACTATCCCTGTAAGCAAGTATACTTAGGCCTACTGAATACTAACACTCTTAGAAAAAAATGGCTCAATGGTTCTTAAGGGTTCTTGACTCAATTTTAAAGAACCCTTTATGCCAAAAAGGTTCCATGATGCGTTCATATTTAATGTATGTGTTGTTCTAGTAATAATGTTAATTAGCTGCTTAATTCATAAAATATTAAGCTAAATCCGTAAAATTATCCCATGGGAACGCCTAAAAGGTCAGAATCCTTCAATCTTCTATAGAACCTTATAGAACCATTTTTTTAGAAGAAGGTCAGATTTAAATTTTCAATCAGATTCAAGACTAGCACAGTTACATCAAGGTTTTTATTTTATTTTAAGAGTACTTTCACAATATAGGTGAAATATGTTTTAGGCTGATCTGAATTTGACCATCAGGCTTGAAAGTCCATCAGCCGTCAATGCTTGTTTATATTTAAAAAAGTGGATTTGAAGTTAAAATCAGGTTCTATCAGTGTCGCTTGGAACTGAAACTTGTTTTCTGCAAACAAGTATTGACAGTATTGATACTGACCTTATTTTAGGACATTTCCTGCACAGAATATCTGCATTTTTGCAGGGTACATCTGTTCCTGATCATGATGTTTGATCAGCTGAAAGTAAAATAAGTGCTCAAACTGTCTTCGTTCTCCTCAGGTAGCACTTCTGCTTACCAGGTGAGACGTGATCGCAGCTCTAACCCAAGCGAAAGTGACACTCCTTTCAGGAGGTTCCTGTCCGCACTTCTGCCTCCTGCTATTTTTACCTCCAAAAATAAGAAGCAGGACAGTTTGTGGGTCCTCTTCTATGGGAAACAAAACCCAGTGGAACTCAGTCCAAACGCCTCCACTCGCAGGTCATCCAAGCTTAGCACAACCTGCGGCCCTGCGTCTCTTCACGCTTTCTGTCAAGTCTATTTTTAAAACCCTTCGCTTTCCCAACTCCAGACCCAGACAGTGTCGGCCCAGATCCGGCCCACATCTGGGCCGTCTGGAATCCACGTGTACCAGATGTGGGCCGAATCTGAGCCGACACTATGCTGCTGTCGAGGGAATGTAAAAGTAAAATCAAGACAGGCACTGAAGTAGATGTTGAACTAGTCAAATAACACAACTGGACATTTACACTGTCTGAAGAAAGAGCACGTCTGTGCAAAAGCCGTGGCCACAGTGCTGGGGTGTTTTGGTTGGTTGCCAGGGCATCATTATTCGGTTGCTAAGGTGTTCAGAGCATGTTTTTTCACGTTTACATGCTGTTTTTAATAAGTTTCAGGGTGTTTGTAAGTTTGTTTCTATGGGGTCTTTTGTAATTGCTAATGTGAACAGCTTGTAACAGAACTTAAAAATGAGACCTTACCTGTTGTCTGTGAAGGCCTGTGATTATTATGCAGTTTTTTGCTGGGAAAATCAAAAGGATGTGAGTTTTAGGCGTGCTCTATTCCTATGACACATGAAACTAATGCTTATACAATGTTCAGGATAAAGCCGAAAAAGCTAGTCTGTGGATTTAAAACTAAACTAGTCTCACATAGCCAGGTAACACAGGTACGTCTTCAAGATGTCTTTTAAAGAGCGCTTCATCTGGACAACATCTGTTGTGCACAAACATCTGATGAACGTCTTTTAAATAGCAGTTTTGCATACATTCTAAAGCGTGCAACATATATGTACATATTTATCTAACCGTCGCTCTCAGCAGTGTGGACGGCGTCTAGATGTTTGTTAACAGTATCGCTGTAAAGGTTTTTCCGCGAAAAAGAACTTCGCTGTGTGTATATCGGGCCATTGAATCATGTTCAGTCTTGTACTTTATATTTGCACGAGTGCGAGCATAAGCAAAAAGTTCATGAACCAAAAAAATAGATTTGTATTCAAAAGTTTGCTTTTTTTAATGAAACTTTCCCACAATCTAGTGTTGATAAAAAAGAATGCATGAAGCTAGAATNAATTGCATGTTCAGATATTTATACGACAAAATATTTTGGGGGCCATGAAATTTTTGTGAAAATGATCAAAAATGCAGGCGGTGGCCGACAGCTTTTAATATAATAATAATAATAATCTTTATTTTCTATAGCGCCTTTAAATGTACATCTCAAAGCACTGTACAGAAACAATTAAAACAACAAAGATGAAGGAAGATACAGCACACAAAGAGACATAATACAC
>JAPMNS010751850.1:0-12990 GCA_029874215.1 Squalius alburnoides
CATATTAGAATGATTTCTGAAGGATCACGTGACACTGAAGACTGGAGTAATGATGCTGAAAAATCAGTTTTGACGTGACAAGAATAAATAAAATACATTTAAATACAAAACAGTTCATTTAAATTTGAACAATAAACAAAATAAATTTTTCAAAAACATTTAAAAATCTTGTCAACCCAAAACTTTTGAACAGTAGTGTAAAATGCCCTATATTTTCATATTTTAAACCATCAAGAGTCAAATATTTCATATCTGATAAAATATGACCCATGTGGAAAGAGAGTCAGTCAGTTACTGTATTGTAAGTTATAAGCTATTTCAAAGAGTAACCAAACTGCAAATACTACAAACTGCAAAATACTAAGGAATCCCTCATTACACGGAGAAAATATGTAAAGATTATTACTATTATTAATTACAAATTGTTCAAAGTCACCATTCACTGACAATTAAATTCAAAACCAATTTGAATTTTACATTTTATTGTTAAATATAGTTGTTCCTACAAAGCAGCATTAGATAGATTAGAATTAAACTGTAAAAATACTGCCACCTAGTGTAACATTGCAAGGCAAAGTCAATGAAAAGGTGGAATATTGAAATAATAATAAATATTCAACCCTATAAAATTAATATTTAATACATATAAATGGACATAGAAGCAACAAGCAAAAACATGATTTAAAAAGCTGATTCACTGACAGATCTATAGTGACTTACATATTATAAAGTGATTTCCGACAGTAATTATAAATGTTATTTTTACTTACAGAGTACACTAAAATTACCAAAACAAATTTATAGTAGAATTATTATTATAGTAAAGAATACGCTACCAAATATCATGATACTACATGATGATTCAAGAGAACAATTGATGTCTGGGCCGCACCACTGTTATCTCTTTCATGTACATGTTCTTGTAAGAGGACAGGAGATCGCTTATTCTAAAACCCTGAAAAAAAACAAACAGCCAGAGAGTATATTAACATATAAGTAGTGTGACACTTCCCGTAGTTGTGTGTGCGTGCTATATTTACCATTGAAGTCTCACAGAGCAGAGTGTTGCCCTGCACTAGATTGCCAACGGTCATGTGAAAATAGGTGCTTCCGCTAGACCAGGAAGTGATCTTACTGAATAGATGCATCACAAGCACTTCCTGCAGGAAAAGCCAGCCAAAACACTTTTCAACATCACGCGCTACACAATGCTAAGGTGAGCTGTACATTATAGTTGTATTATTTATATACAGACTGATCGTTACCTTTGTTTTAGGGTTGATGAGGTTAACTCCTTGTTTGCTAATTGATATCATGATGACACCGGGGTAACTCTTCTCAGATGTTTGCTGGGAGCAAAAGTACAGTCAGTATCAAGAAAACAACCTCATTCTAAGCAATCAGGTTTAATTTTAGTGTTGCTCTGGTTACCTTTACTTCGAAGAAAGCACATCCAAAGGTAGGCCACTGTGAGATGGTCTTCAGGAACTGGAGTTTGGCTTCGTCTATAGTTATGCCTGCCTGCTTGTTGTATGCACTGATCATGTGCTGCAAACAAAAGGCCAAAACCACATTTATCATGATGTTAGGGTCAGGCGGTACTAAAATATAATATTATATAACGCTTTATACATTCTGAAGCAATATCACCTACGAGGTTCCTCTCAGTTAGGATTCTTACCAAAGCTGCATTTATTTTATTTGAAAAATACAGTAAAAACTGTAAAATGTGTCCTATTTAAAATAAGTTTTCTATTTTAATATCTCAAACTGTAATTCATTCCTGTGATGNNNAAGCTGAATTATCAGCATCATTACTCCAGTCTTCAGTGTCACATGATCCTTCAGAAATCATTCTAATATAAAATCTTACTGATCCTAAATTTTTGAAAGGTAGTGTGTGTTTATGTACACTTCACTAAGGTTTGAAACAAAGTCAAAATGCATAGAGCCATATATTTGAAATGTATTCAATAAATAAGAGGCGTGAGGATCACCTTTTTCCAGTCCTCAGGAGTCATGATCCTCTGCTGATCAGCTGGCACTAGATCTTTCAGCATTTTAGGGATCATGACAAACTGTGACTTATCCGTGTCAATCTGAGTACGCAACAGCAGTCCTGCCAGACTGATCATGTCCTCCTTAGACACACTATGGTAACCCCGCAAATACTTCGGCAATTCCTAGGAAAATAAAAAGAAGACATTTGGGCAAAGTTGCAATGCATAACAGAGTGCTGCAGGAATGAGTCCTAAATTAAAGCACTTCTGTGCATAATGTTTTTTTTTTTAAGAACACCCTTTTTGTTTTCCCAACATGAAAGTCAATAGGTGCCATCAACTGATTGATTAGCAACATTCTTTAAAATATCTCTGTTTGTGTTCAGCAGAAGAAAGAAACTCATACAGGTTTGGAAAAACACGAGGGTTAGATAATGACGTCACAATCTTCATTTTTGGGTGAACTATCCCTTTAAGCTTCAAAATCCATAAAAGCTGTTCAATTGTGATGAACAAAACGTGTAAGACTCATAAACTTCTGCTAGTCACAGAGCTTATTTTCCAAACGGAAAAATCCTATTTTGTCGAAGGAACCAGGGTGATGCTAACTTCTGGGTTGGCCTACAAAATGACCTCATCTCTGCAGCACTCTATGCAGTTATACAAACCTTTACTACACTGTAAGGTAGGTTAAATCAAATGTATGCTGTTATAGAGTTCTGCAGCCAGTATCTGGCTTAACCAGATAAGGTATGATCAGATTGACAACATACCTGAGGAAAGTGGAACGTTAGGTCAGCGGTTAGATCTTTCCCCGGGATCACGTTAAACCAGAGCTTCCTCATGAAGAGCACCAGGTAAGGGACAATAGTTGGAGCAGCTGAATTCAGGATCAATATTTATCATAGTGAGAGTCTGAATATAATACACACCTGAATATATATTAGATTAATTACAGTANTTAGCATGTTAGCATATACAGCTCACCCTCCTTGACTTTCTTTCCTTTTTTGGTGACATCTGTGAGTTGCCTGAGGTTGTCAAAAAAGTACTCTTCAGAATCCATACTTTCTACCTGAAAGTATCATATACAACACACAAAGATTAGCATGGACCTAAAACATCACCTTCAGAAAAAAAGAAGAAAATAAGAAATCATATCTGAAACCTTATTGGCTGTTTTCACAAACAGATAGTATCCATCCGATGAGGAGAGGCGGAGGTCTTTGGAAATGTTGCGAATTAAATCTCTGATCCTCGTGGTGGTGGTCACCTCAAATATCTGAGATAAAAAAACGCATTTTAGCCGGATGAAAATAAGAATGTGTAAAATAGTTCAAACTGAAATGTTACTCCTTACTTCAGATGTATCATTGGGAAAATGAACTTTATGGAAGATCTGAGTGCTGTTATTCTGAATGGCATCCACTTCCACCTGGTGAGGAGGCAACTTCCTTCCCTCGATACTGTACGGGACAATAAAAAATGCGTTATAGTTCAACATTCGCCCCTTCATCTTTACAATAATCAAACAATCTGTTTGAGTAGTAAAGTTTAACCTGAGCATAGCTTGCATCCTCTGCAAGCAAGTGGAGGCCAGTGGCTCTCTGGGTCTGGACTCCAGAAAACGTTGCGCATGCCTCAGTAACAACTGACTAGGAGGGAAGAGACCACAGCACAGCCACAGCAGCTGCCAACCTCGCTCCATACTCAACCTGAGAGAAAAACAACAGCAATTAAAACATTACACAGATAAAACAAATAAAGTGACATCATGTCTAGGCACTTAAAAGCAGTCGACAAACCCATGTTTGTTATTGGTCATCTGCCTCATTATTTGGCAGTAGATCTCATCTCTTAGCTCGATGTGCGCTGTTGCTGGCCCAAAGATCTGGTTTGTTAGATCTATGGGTGTCCGCACATGCTTGACTGGATAATCTCCCATATATTTAAGGATAGGTAGAGACCATGTTAAAGAAAACAGCGAGCATCATACACATTAAATTTACTTCATTAAGTCTTTATCACTTATAATTCACACAATATTGTTATTGTAGATTTGTAGCACATGTAAGTGGGAAGGATATCTGTGAAGGAGTCACAAGCGAGGTGGGAGAGCTCTGAGTTGCCCTGCAGGTTCCTGAGCAGAGGCTGTTTAAGAGGCTCTTTGCTCTTGGCCCACAGTTTCTCTTTGGCTCCTCCCTTGCCACGACCACCTTCCTTACCTGACTCCCTGTGAGCCATTGAAAAGAGGGACGTTAAGGAGCTCTGACATGTTCTCAAAACTGGTAACTTAAAAGTTGCTGCTTTTTTGGAGCAGTTATCATTTATGTCATTTGAGATGATTGCAAACTGTACAACTGTCACCTGAAATAATCGAAAGAGAACTCCTTGAGCGACATGTGGGCGATTCTCTCTGTGCTGAGCTCCTCCTTCTGCGGCAACACCGGCATCACTGACTTTCTCCGTGCCGGGGTCAAATTCAGCAAATTCTAGAGGATGGAAATGACTCTATTTACATTTCTGTTCTTGACTTACAAAACACCATATTTTGTCGCTCTAAGAAAAGAACCTCATTGATGGTTTTGTAAATAATTTCTAAATATTTTTAATGGTTGGAGGCAGGACCGAAACTTTGTTGGAGGCAGGACCAAAACTGCTTTATTTTACTGCTCTTTAACTCTTGGAATTAAACTGTTAGAATTAAAGAAACTGCCTTTCAAGATTTTAAACATCCAGTTTTAAAGGTAGATTCATTCATGACAAAACCTCAAAACACTGGTGAAAAAAAAATTGAACACGATGGCCAGTGATGAGGAGTAATCTCTTTGACAAATCAATGTGAAACATGAGAAATCATGTTTACCAGTGTTTCTTCTGTAGGCCTAGTCAACATCGGTAGAATCTGAATAGAATCTAAGGAAACGGCTCCAGTTTGACTTGTCCTCTCATTCCTCGCTTTGATCCAGCCTTCGTCAATATTATATTCTCCATCCTTTATGATATACAGCACATCACCCCTTCTGAAGCTCAGGAATGTGGGATCCTCTGAAGGGAAGAAAAAATCAGAAAGATAAATATCCAAGCAATTTTGACCATTTTAATGGTTAGAAGACCCCATCACCCCAAATTAACATAAGAGAGCTTCTTTAATAAGTGGAAACTTTGTCACATTGGATGGTTTTAAAGACAAAAATAATTTTTAAAATACTTAAAATTAAAAACTAAATTATAATAGCTTTAACCCAATTTTCAGTGTCTAATTTTTTTTTATCAATGTTATCAGAATTTCTACATGTGGTCTTGAACTCCACTCTGATTTTTAACTTCCCCTCTTTTCAAATTTTCTCTAAAAATGAAAAAATGTTATTAGCATTATATGTCATTACCATCACACTCTATTTGTAAGGATTTTACATGGTTAAAAGTGCTCCTACAATTGAAGAATCGCCCTCAAATGAAAATCCAACAAGGAAAATTGCTGTTTGTCACAATGTAGTAACCAATGTAAAAGAAGCACCTTGTCTGCTAAGGTCCTGTATTGCCACGGCATACAGGGATCTCTTCTTAAGCCCTGAGATGAACATGTTGACCAGATCTACAAATTCGTTTCCCTTCACAACCTGGAGCTCATACATCCCCTTTGGAGTTGTCAAACATACAATCCCACCAGACTTTTCATCGCTGTAGGAGAAAGGTTAAGGAGGGAAGGAAACAGAAATATGAAAGAACTAAGAACTAGACTGAGAATCTGCAGAAATAGTATATGGAGCATAATGCTCAGGTGTAATTAAGGTGCTTCTCCATAGAGAGTTATTTTTCACCTCATCATTTCAATTCTTGACACCTCGGGATAAGAGAGCTGAAGAAATGCGGCTTCTGTCTCATCCTGAAAGAAGACCCCTTTCCAGTTCACGACAGCTACAAACTGGTCTTGAGGCAGTGGGGGACCTGAATAAAATACAACAGTGAATTCACAAATTCAATGCATTTAAGGGAGAGTTCACCCAACAATAAAAATTCTGTCAACTTTTACTCGCCCTCATATCTCTAGAAACCTGTATAATTTCAATGGGACACAAAATTGCTCTTCCTAAATTTCAGTCTGTTCCTTATACAAATATCTAATATGGCTTCAGAAGACTTTTATTTTTCCTTTTTTTTAATCTTTACAGTCCTTGGTCCCTATCCACTTTTATAGAATAGAAAAGAGCAGCATGAACTTTCTTCAAAAGCTCTCCTTTTGTGTTCCACAGAAGAAATAAAGTCAAACAGGTTTGTAATGACATGAAGATAAGTAAAGACGACAAAATGTTAATTTTTGGATTAGCTACTCCTATGAGAAGTATGAACAATTTTTTTTACCTGAAACCACTTTAGCCTCATATAACTTGGAGAAATAGATTGGCCACTTCTGCCGTGCATATTGGACGATCTCTGCTTTTACTTCATGGACAGGTGTAGTAGAGTTTATGTAAGGGCCCTGAGAAAGTACACTGGATTACTGCTTGTTTTATTCTCCAAATTAGCACTGCCGTCAAATCAAATTCTGTTGCAGCCAAATCAAACTATTGTGAACAATAATATTTATAATAACATATGAATATACCTCTGTGTGCGCAGAATTGACCAACTGCACTAGTTTGACCAAAGACTTGTTCTCAATTATAGTCATGTTCATGCACTCACGAACAATCTTCTGGGCAGTTTCCAAACTGCTTTCAGAGCCATGCTTTATATAGTAATATTTGGCTGCGAGCTGCACATAATCATCCTCCTAGATCAAGATTAGAGTTCAACAACAGAGTATAAGTCACAAATCTCATTCATATTGTTATTCTCAAAATCATATTCATATTCTCAAATCATATATGCTATATGAACAGGTCAAGCACACAGCCTGGGACTGACCTTAACAGACAGATATTCTCCAAATTTGAGTCCATGGATGATCTGCCTATAGATGAGATCTGTGCTGACTTGGTCAGATGAACAGTCATGCCACGGAGTGAAGATCTCTTTGCGGAAGTAGAGGCGCCAAGGAGCGTGCTGTTCCTCTCTCCCCTGCCTCTTTTCTTCCTGCTCACACATAGACACGGCATCCAAGACGTGCTGTCTGCCACTGCCTAGAGACCACATCTGCAGCAAGAAATGCATACGTGAAGACTTTGTTGCTATTGCTTATTAGTTACATGTTACTATTACAAGTGAAGTTTCATCTTGAAGCCATTCAGAAGTTACAAACCTTCTCATTAATTGCAGCATATAGGGAGAAGCCGTAACTGTCCTGTAGGTTTATTTTCTGGATAACTGCATTGCACACCTCTTTAGAAATGCTGGCTGAGTCCACATGGAGGCTGATGCTTCTGCCATCCATCAGACCCACAGCCACTGCAATGGGGTTCTTGGTCTCCACAGACTTGCAGTTACAGGAAAGAAGGGTTAGTCATGTTTAAGGTAAGGGGAGTATTCTTCATCATTTCAGACAGAGGGATTGCCTACCTGTAGTTCAATCCAGCATGGCGGCTCACTTCTTTCTCCATTGGCTAAAGTCCTTCGCAGTCGCTCCGCGCAGGAGGAGGAGTATTCACTTGGCCCATGGCGTATAAAGCTCTCCAGGTACTATAGCCAAAAGGTTGTGGAACATAACATTTAACATTACATAATATAACATTAAATAAAATATCAGCATAACATTAAATAGCACAAAACAGAACAGAAAACACATGATATGACATGACATAACATAACGCAACATCAACAACATGACATAACATAACGCAACACATAACATAAAACGTAACAACACAAAACAGCATGACAACATAACAAAATAATAAATATAACAACATAAAGCATAACATCTAACATTAAATGACTACATTCAGTAACAACACATAACACAACATGACATATCAACAAACACAGCATGACATAACAAAATATAACAAAAAATTACAACAAATGATAACATCTAACCAACACAAAATAATATGACAATATAATACGACTAAACAATATAAAAACAACATATATCAGCATAACACAACAACCTAACATAACATAACATAAAGCATCACATTAAACAACTTATAACAGCATGACAACACAACATAAAATGACATTTAACAACATAAACCACATATAACAGCAAACCCACACATAACAAAACAGCATTAAACAACATCCAACAGGATGACATCACGACACATAATAAACATAACATAAAATATAACATTAAACAGCATATAACAACCAAACATAACAGCATATGACAACACAACACATAATATACCACACCATGTATCACACGGCTTGATTGGTTAGTTGTGGCATTTGTAATATGATTAAACTGTGTAACTGACTATGGTCCCAGAGAACCTATTTCTACATAGTTGTGTAATGATATAATGCAGTAAAATATTCAGCAGAAATGATAGCAAAATAAACCCCTTTGAGACAAAACATTACTCCTCTGCTTCATATCAGTGTCCTGATCACCTTGTCAGGTTTATTTTGCAATAATGACTGGATAATTTCAGAACAAAAAATCAAAATAGTATTTCATACCTTAGTGAGGCGGTCTGTAGGGGAAAAAATGCCCAAACAGATGGACAGAAGGATCCAGCCTCTGTTCACACTTTTGTGGTTCTTATTGTCTGTTAACTGCTTACAGATCTGACAGTAGATTTCATCTCTGAAAAAAATTTAGAAAGTCATAAAGATTATGTAACCATTATCTCTCTGTATGAGGAATGCAGTATATCACACATGTAAATGACCCGACCCAACCCAACCCAACCCTAACCCTAGCCCCATCACATTAACCTTATATCTTGTCGTACAATGGCATATCCCACAATAATGTGTAATTTTTCCAAGGATGTCATTGGACGATCAAAAGTTGGTCCTTCTCCAAACAGTACATCCTCTTCCTCCTGAACTGCCTCCATTTTAGGTTTTGGTACTTCTTCTGGCTGTAAATTACATCAGAATGGTTAGTAAGAACCTGCTGTGATGCAGTTATTATGTTTCAGCTGCGGATAATGTTCAGTGTTGTACTCAGAAGCGTATATAACCACACTTCACCTCTTCTTCAGGAATGGCTGAGGGCTTTCGTTTCCCTGTCCCCTTCTGCTGCTTTATTTTTTTCCTCAAAAATTTCTGCAATTACAAGATCAACAAAAAAATAAACCCACTAATTTTGTTTAATATAATGGTATAAGAAAATCACTAGTTACACACATATGTTGGGTAATTAAATGTTGTTATTGTAGGACACCTGTAACAGTATTTTGTTGCCTGTATTTATGGTCCCTTGGTTTTAATTTTTCCATTTTATTTTTTATTTTAATTTTTCCTTTTATTCAGATTCACATCTTTATATTGTTATTTCTATTATTTCCACCAGGAGGCACTTTACCGGTTGCTCACATCTGGTTGTATGTGTGGTTGTCACCTTCTATGCCACTGGCTGTGTAACACATCTGAAACATTATATGATTGGCTAGTCTATATTTTAAATACGTGTTTACATTAAAATATTTATTGCAATATAATATATACTAATACCAAACCAGCATATAACATTATAGACAGACTGGTCTTTCCAGCAGGTTAGGCAGTCGAGGTATAGGCTGTACATCTGGTAGGTGTACAGATTAAGAAGAAAGGTTTATTATGGTGTCTCAGTTGTTTACCTGATCTAATCCAACAAGGTTACTGAGTCGCCGTGCCTGTCTCTGACCGAGGTTCCTCTGAATGGGGTCAGCAATTGCAGAAACACGTTCTTGCTTCGGCTCTGGAAGATCTCCCATAAATCTTAGTATGATCCACCATACTGTCAAACTGGCCTGGAGGAGATAGGAAAAAAGCGGAGAGAAGAAATAAGACAAGCCAATACAAGACACAGTTGACTATCAAGCCTCGCTTTAAATGGGGACATGATGCTAATAAGAACAACACTTGCCAGGGTATCCCCTTCATCCTCATGGTAGAGCAGGGGTTTCCGCAGTCTCTGTTGGATATGTGAGTGGGTAGAAGATCCTTGGAAGTGTAGAGATGTAAATTTAGAGAAAGCAAACTCATCATCCTCAACTTCAATCTCCTCCTCCTTTTTATCCTCTATTTCATCTTCGCTGCTGTCTGGTAATGACATAGCCTTGCTCTCCATTATTGGGCTCTCTACTAGTTCAACCTCTTCTAACTTCACCGGCTCAGCCTCAAAATCCTAGAACATTAGGAACATATAGACAAAGTTAGTATTAACCTAGAAATAGCCTTATTTTGCATTCCTAAATCTCACACTGTACAGTATACAGTATTATCACTGATAGCATGTGTAGTATGCATTAATTGATTGTGTATTTACAATAAAAGGTGACAGGTGGCTTTTTGTATTTTGATCAGGAAGTGTTTGCTAATGTCAAATAGGTGTCCTCCTTCTGCTGTCAAGATGACTCTAACCTCAAAACCCTCAGGAGCTTGGCCCTCTTGTCCTCCTAATGTACTCATAAAGCCAAAGAGATTCTCCACCATTTCCTCATCATCCTTATTCTGGGATCTGGCAGCTTCCTCATTTTTCCTGAGCAGCTCCTCTAGACGTTGCTGAAGCTCCAGTGCTGCCAGTTCCTGAGCCTCTTTTTCTTGCGCAGACAAAAACGCCTGAGACAGGACAAGGGTATGAATAAAAGCATAAAAAATGAAGTACACAACCGGTCAAAAGTTTGGAATAAATCAAAAAAAATTTTTTTTTTTAAAGAAGTCTCTCATGCTTACCGAGGCTGCATTTATTTGATGAAACATAGTAAAATTAACACAGTAAAACAGAAATATTGTGAAATATTAGTACAATTTAAAATAACTGTCGATATGTCTATATGAATACATTTATTATTGTGATGGCAAAGCTGAATTTTCAGCATCATTACCCCAGTCTTCAGTGTCACACGTTACTTCAGAAACCGATCTAATACGCTAATTTGGAGCTCAGTTACTATAAATTATTATTAGTGCTCAATTATTAATAAAGGTTCTTATTATTATCAATGTTGAAAATAATTTTCGCTGCTTAATATTTTAGTGGAACCAGTGATACAGTACATTTGTTCAGGATTCTTTGATAGAAATAGAAAGTTCAAAATAACAGCATTTATTTGAATATATAAATCTTATGTAAAATTATAAATGTCTTTACAGTCACTTTTGATCAATGTAATCTTCTGATTAAATTCATGAAGGATCATGTGACACTTCTGGAGTAATGGCTGATAAAAGAAATCAGCTTTGCCATTACAGAATTTAAAAAATATATATATTCAAATAGAAAACAGTTCTTTTAAATTGTAATAATATTTCACCAATACTGTTTTAATTAAATATTAAATATTCTAAACTTTTGACCGCTAGTGTATATAAAACAAAGCAAGACAAAACACTGCAAACGTACAACAAAGAAGGTCAATTCCACTATAAACTCACATCTGATTTCATTCTCTTGAGGGTTTTCCTGGCCAGCAGTCCTCTGGTCTGAGCCTGCAGCAGTATCACTGCGTTTTTTTTACTTTTCAGGTCTTTCCTGGCGAGGTAGCCACGGGTCTGTGTTTGTAGAGTAACGGCTGCAGCCCGTCTGCGCATATACTCCGTATGGAGCTGCCGACTGCGCACTTTCGCCTGCAGCCGAGCAAATCCCTGCTTGAGCTAACAGGGAAAACAGATCCAACGTGAGTCATGTTTCCTTATGTCACTACACTCATTTTAACAGTATTCCATACAGACATGAGATGTTCCTGCATAGCTTACTTTGCAAAAGTCTGTCCTGTCTCTGTGGCCACGCCAGTTTTTCTGCAAAACCAGAGCTGCCCTCCTCTTCTTTACAAAAGCTCCTCTGTATGTGGATGAAGAATGACTTAGTTTAACAAAGCTGTACAACTGCATAAGAAACACTACGACAGCTGGGAACGGACCTGTCCTTGTGGGCAAGCATCACTCTTTGGATGATAAGTGCCTTCCTATAAAGCTCTTGCTCTCTCTCCATTTCTAGGAAGGAATCATGATGATCCTGCAGCAGGAACAAAAGAAACACATGATGCAAGACAATTCTTACGTGATTTATTTTTATTTTTATAGATACACTACCGTTCAAGNCTCTTAATCTGTGATATGATCCTTTAGAAATCATTTTAATATGGTGATTTTATGCATTACCACTATTTTTTTTTTAACATTACACATGTCTTTACTTTCACTTTTGATTATTTTAATGTATCCTTTCTAAATAAATATCTAATTTATCCCAAACTTTTGAACAGTGGTTTATGTTTAATATAATACTAAAAATGGCAACAATGCCTTTAGAAAGCTGATTTAAAGGTGCATTAAGCAAGTCTCTGAGTTTTTGCAGAACTATGCCTCCTCTGGCGGCAAGCGAAACAGCGAAATATACCTTTAATATTACAAGGATGTAAACATATATTGATGTAAACTTCTTATATTACACTAGAGAAATATTATGCCTGAGGTACCCTGAGAAAGATTTTGTTTTTGCCAATCTTCCAGTCCTCTTCGTCTTTGATCATAGCCCTGCAGATGGCTGCACAGCAGTTGGAAGGAGGCTCCTGATAAACAAATAACAGACATTTTATTTATCAAATTATGCCAGCCTGGGACATTCATCCTGTTTAAAGCTGAAGTGTGTAATTATTTTAGTTTCACCTGTCAGTTTAATATGTGTAGACAATTATAAGTAAACCATTCCTAGATTGATTGCTATAAGGTGTTCAACATTGTTCAGTTTTGAGCATCTCCATTAGCAGGCACACATTAGCATTGGCTCAACTAATGGTGTGAAGATGGGGGTAGGACTATCTGAATTTCAGATGGGGTAGTGTTTAGGGAAACCAGTTTGAAATCGGTTATTTATATTTACAGTGCTATGCATAAGTTTAGACACCCATGTTAAAGTTGACTAAAAAGAGGAATAAAAAAATCA
>JAPMNS010751858.1:0-14197 GCA_029874215.1 Squalius alburnoides
GAATCATTTTCTTAGACATGTTAATTTACTCAAGGCTACCAGGAAAGTGTAGCCTAAGTCAGTATTACCATTAGGAACCTTAAGCTTTGGGATTTGAAAACGTCTGTTTTTAAATGTTAAAAGTAATTTTAAATAATACAAATTATAGACTACGTTTACCGCAGTTGGTGGAATTGGTAGACGTTCCCTTAAGCATCGTGCGCTGTGGAAACGCGTCAAAGGCGTCAAACGCATCGTGAGCTGTGGAAACGCGTATATAATCACAAATTTTAGACAAATTGTGCAGCCTTACAAACAAACACAGAAATCGCAAATTGCGATTCTTAGCAGAAAAATTAAAGCACAGTTAGACCCCCCCAGTTGTGGCCTAAAAGCCATAGTAAAATATGTGATATGCGTTGGTGTTTGAGCAAACACAACATAGTCAGCCAAAATGTGAAAGAATCTGTCAGGAATCTAAAGGTGTTTGTTCGGCTTTTCAGGACAAGCACACACATACAGTCGGATCTTTATAGCAAAGACATGGAGGAATGTGGAGTATTCCCTCTATGTGTCCACAGTGGCACCTTCTGCTTATTGTGGCTGTAAAGAGGCATAAACTTTCAAACAAACACAATCTCACTAAAGCACATGTGACACAGCTCAGTTCACTTTGGCGATATTTAGTGGCTTTTCTTGCATCAGAGAAAAGCTCTCAGTGCCAGCAACTATATGCTCACAATTTGTATACCCAGTTCAAGCAAAACACATCTTACTCTAAATGTAATTTCTTCTTTTTCTCAAGAGAAACATCTGAGAATCTCACTGAGGAGAAAAATCGAGAATTGAGATACAAGTCGTCACGAAATGGAAATTAATCTATTTTCTAAATGCACTTTACTGATGTTATTGTGAACGATTCATCCATCTGTTTCTCTTTATTGACTTTGTAATTTGTAATCAAAATGTGATAACTCGAAATTCCAGTGATAGTTCACTGCCTCTGCTTTAAACACTGCCTCTTTCTTACAGCTGACTGCATGCTCACTTTCAACCTCCATTCAATCAAGAACCGACGGATAGAACCAAGTTCCTGTCGTACGTTTTTTTTTCCCTTTTTGATAGTCACTTTCACTTGGATGTACATACCGAAGAAAGATCTGTCACTTTATTTCAGTTACATTGTGACTTTAAAGGGATCTCATTTGTAAATGTTCCTTTTATAGACAATAAGAGAATTAACATCTTTCAAGAAACACAAAGATTTGTGTATGTTTACAATATGCATTTATAATAGCTTCGTTCAATTTTATGGTTGTATGTATGTATCAAAAGCCAGAATGACGTTAAGAACAGTTAGGAAACTTATAAACAACAATGAAACCCAATGAAAGAAGTAACAGGAACTGAACTGTGTCCAGGTGTGAGTGTTTTTTTTCCATTCTTCCTAAATTAGGTGTGTATATGCATCTGTGTGGGCCAAAGTTGTATTTTTTCTTCCCCCTTTTTCCACTAAACCGCAGCAAATTCAGATCATGCCTGATACTGATGCAGCGAACGTGACTCCAAGGATTCTGGATCTGTAATGAGGAACAGCCTGAGGGTTTCTGCTACTCACACACATATTTCCACAGATTTGCTCTCTTGCACAATTGTAAAAAGCAGAGTTCACGTTCTGATTTGAAGAGAAACATAAGTGAAAGTAAATGAATAATAACTGACAATCAGAAAGAAAAGCAACAGCAATGAGCTGACTTCTGTACTAATTCCTCATATCTTATCCTGTGTTCTTCTCTTTCTGAAGAAAAACCCCTTTCTCTCGACTTAACTTTTGGCACTGGACGATCATCTGTCTTCATTGTGACACCACAGGAAATATAAGAGACTTTGTCTGCCTCAGCCACCACAGATAAGATTTTCAACCTTAATGTTCTAAAGTAATCATATGACTGTCCAGCAACTGACCTCTGTACGAAGAATCTGCGAATGAGATATATGGTACACTCAGAAAAAAAATTGGTACAAAAGCTGTAACTAGGACAGTAGTACCCTTTAAAAAGGTTCTGATATATACACTTTTGGTACCAATATCCTAGCTAACAGGGAACTTTCTCAAGATTTTCAACAACGTTCTTAAAAAGTTATGTAAATCTTGACAAAACGTTCTTATAATGTTATTAATAGTTAATATACGTTCTCGGAATGTTGAGAGAAAACGTTCTAATAATAACATTCTTGGAACGTCCTTAAAATGTTATTTTCATTTGCTGAATGTTTTCATAATATTCATGGTATGTCCTTATGATGTAATTTGTACCAGAATGCAGTAATTTTGAGAGAAAATGTTTTCGGGATAACAAATCTCTTAATGTCCTTATTATTTGCTGAATGTTTTAATTATGTTATGAAACGTTCTGAATACAACATAGGTAAAAATGTGCAATTCTGACTTTTTTCTTGAAATTGCGAGTCATCTCACAATATATCTTCTGTGCAATACAGCAGAGATGAGTAACGACATTTTATTGCCGCCATTTGCGCTCAAAAGGCATATTAATAGCCTAAGTTGATGATTCACCAAATATGAAAGAAAAAAATATCCAAAATACATTATAAAACCAAGACGGATAGTTTAAACTTTACACACACTAAAGAACAATACCTATAAATATAACTACAACGATAACAATCTGTTGATTATAAAAGTGAGCTGCACTTTTGTCGTTTGGTGAGTTCTGATTGCCTGTAAATGTTTTTATCTTTCATCAGCTTTCATTTCTGAAAACGGTTGCAATGATATCGAGTCTGTGTCGTTATCACTATAGCTGTGGTGTAAACCTCCCTATTATCATAGAATTAGAATGATTATTAAAACTATATAGATGTAGTTATCATTGAGGCCTGTTCACACGAAGAACAATAACTATAAAGATATCTATAATGATAACTATTAGCATTCACACCAACGCATGATAACATTCTGTTTATTAAGTGTGAACTGCAGTTAAGTCGTCTGACTTTTTAAATGTTTTTATTGTTCACCAAAAGATGATGAAAATGATTCTAAAACTATTGTTCCTCTGTGTCGTTATCGTTACAGCTATGGTGTGAACTTCCTAATTCTCATAATTAAAGATTAGGCTATTAAATATGTATCCTTCTTGGTGTGAACGACCCTTAAATCTTTAACAATCTTATAGTCTGGGAGAGAGACTGATCTGAAACAGCACACATTTGCGTTCATGATTGTGAATCTGTTTCTCCGGGAAGTAACAAGATCGATCTTGGATATCTACAACCTTTGGTTTCTCCTTCTGTGAGGAATTTGGGTGTGGAGGTTTACAATTAACTCAAGTTTAATAAACATATTGGCTTGTTCTAGTTTCTGTCATCTCCGTTTGCTTGCTAAAATTAAGCCGTTTCTATCCAAAAAGTCTCTGGAAGTTGCAATCTACTATGGTATATTATAGTCTCAAACTGCTTGTTCTACATTGGTTACCAGTTAATTAAAGAATTGAGTTTAAAATCCTATTACTTGGCTATAAATCTTTACATAATAAAATGCAGCGCAATCTGTCTAATTTACTCCACCCCTATAATCCCTCATAGCCTAAGATCTGAAGATCAAAACTTACTACAAATTCCAAGAACTCGCTTAAAGTGTCGGGGTAATAGAGCTTTTTCTGAGGCTTCTCCCACTTTATGGAACATTCTTCTACTTAATTTGAATTCATATCTAGTCTTAAAACATATATCTTTTTATTGGATTTTAATACATTGTAATGTTTTGTTTTGTTATTATCTGATTTTGTTTGAACTGAAACTGAATTAAAACAAAGCAACATTCACACAGTTAACCCTGCTGACCAACCTTGACCCAGATTTACATTCTCAAAGGTAAGAAAAATAAACCACGGTTTCTGAGTATTACAACTTCATAGCAGAGTCTGTCTTTGTGTTTAACAATTTATTATTGGTCTGTGAAAGATCATGTTTGGCAAGCAGAGGGAAATGGCCTGTGACCCTGAAGGCCATGTTTGGCCTCCCTCATGACCATGAGAACTCATGAGCACCGCTGCAAAGCCTCGTGGGATATGCCTTCGGTTCGGCCTTCAGGCCTGTTTTTCCCCCATGAACTTCAACGCTAGGTTACAGATGAGACTTCAAATCAATCTACATAGATATATGGAACAGCATAAGGGTTGTGTTCACATCAAAAAGAGCATTTTTTTATTGTAACTGTTACTGTTTAAATATGATCAATGTGAGTGTTGTACATAACTTAATGTCCACAAAAAGACAATTTTGCCCTCAATATTCAAGTGTTGCAATTAGAGCTTTGTTCAAATCTAGTCAGCAGCAAATAAAAGTTATTTTCTCTGCTGAAGGTAGTTCTCTCAAAAGGAGGGGAGGGATTGACCTCTGTGACAGCTTTGGTCTTCACCCTGACTGATTCTTGTTTACCCAGAATCCACTATGTTTACCCAGAGGACCTGCAGAGAGATGGGCATTCATCACATTCACCTGGGTTAGAAAAACCGCTGATGCCTTGCCGTGCGTTTATCCTCAATTGACAGGGCCGGACCAGAACAAAGACTAAGTGAAAAAATAAGTACAGATCCTGTTTTTCAATGTTTTCATTCCCATTTGTGGTTGCCGCATTACATCGCTGCTCATTTATGTGCTATTTACCACAGTGCAATGAAACATTTTCAGTTAAAGGTTTCGGGCTATGCGACACCAATATAGCCCTCCACAAATTAAATCATTAAAGGTTGCATCATTTTGCCCAATTTTATGATATCTCATAAAGTAAAATGTGAATATAAAAGGCAGATTTTGTGTCTGCACACATTTCAATTCACCACCGAGCTGCATTACTGCTCTCAAATTGCACTGTATTAATATAGTGCATTCTTCTTCAAAAATGTAGCTCACATCGTGTGTATATGTGTGTTTGTGTGTTATAAAGGCTTTTATATATAAATGTACAATTCGAGTGAGCCCAAATGCACTGATGTCTAATTAGCCAGTGAAGAACATGTAGAAGCAGTAATGTACACATCTGCACACACACACAAAGCACTAATGTGTGCATTAACATTTTCCTGACATTGCCAGGCCATTAGCGGCTGGTTGACTGACTATTATGGACCAGGATCCTAATTTAGGAGATGAACTCTGCTTTTAATGAGAGGGGCGAGTGGGGGTGTATGAACAGAAAAGACACGCACAAAAAAAAAATAGGATAGTTTCTTTTCATGAATAGCAGCCGACACATACACAGACAACAAGCATTAGTTGGCGAGTCCGGACACGTTTCCTTCCTTGCTTTTAATTCACCCTAATTCACCAGTCAAGTTCTTTTGAAACGTTCCAACAGTTCGATGTCATTTCCTGGGTGCATTACTACAGTCTTGAGGCTTATTTTTCCAGTTTCAAAGGAATTGTGGAAAAACACCCACTACCTAAATAGAACAGGGATTTCCTCTTACTTCCTTTTACTTCTCTAGTTCTTAAACCTATTAAACAGACAAGCAGGGTGTTTACCATTGGAGGTCAACTGCCCCATTGACAGAGGCGTTAACGCTTGGACATCGGTCTAAAAGTGACATCTCTGTGTCATCAGATGTTGCCGAAATGCTTGGCTGATTGGCTGCTGTTGAATGAGGCACATCTTGTCCACTATCTCAATTCGGACTCTATTGTAAGGTATATGACCACCAGAGTCAGCCCACATTTCCATTGTAGATGTTCACAATGTGTTTAACAACCTCTCTCGACTAGCATTGAGAATTCAATGGTTGTTTATACACTGAAAAATGAGCAGATATTGTCCAAAGACTGTGGAATATCAATAAATCAATAGCAGTATCCGAAGGGTTAGGGTAACAGGGACACAGTCGGTCATTGTGGTAAACGCAGTGATGGTGGCAGTCGTGTGCTGTTGTTAATTTCAGATGTATTTGAAAAGAACTGGGAGCTTCTCAACAGTGTTTGCCAACACAGACAGCGGTGATGATTCTGCCTCTGTGCATCTGGTCTGAGTTGACTTGTTCAATGTTTGAAGTCACTGACATCTGGCCCCTTCACCCACTTACACGTTTACTTCAATTAACACACTCCACACACACTTACACTCTGTAAAAGCTGGCACACATTCAACGCTTGCTTTTGCACTAGAGCTTTAAAACACAGGAGGCAAATAGAGTTTCCATGCATGTGAGGAATCTAACCAGCACCAACATTTCACATTTCAGCCTTTACAACTAAATAAATTTTGTGAAAACATAAGAATCTGTCAGACTTAGGCTACAAACAAGCAGACAAGAAGGCAAATGCCTGACGAATGCATTGCAAGTGTACAGTATAGTTGTGCATAGTTACTAAACTAAGTCTCAGCCTCAGAGTCACACCACGGACATCTGATGCATGGGACACAAAATTGAAAACACTTCAGGAGTTTCAAAGTCATCATCTGATTAGTTGAATTCTACATTTACATTTTCACACCCCAAACATGAAGCTAAACAAAACGAACTGTGGTTCTTTAAAACTTTACTAAACTTTACTCTGGCAGTAACAAACCTCAGTCCTCAAGGGGAAAATAGTCAAATGTCATTGAACCTGATGTGCTGTAATTCAGGTAGTTAGCTATAAACATTTCAGTTGTTTAACTAGTTTACCTAAATAGCTATGCAAGATTTATTTGCACTTCAAACTGTTGCAAACCATGACACTTTCCGCTAATCTATAGTTTTCATATTAAGGAAGCCGCTTGTTTCCGCCACAAAACAAAAATAAATAAAAGATAACTGCAACTTATCTCACAATTCTGTTTTTATTTGTGTTTGAATTGCGTGATATAAAGTCGCAATTGCAAGTTATAAAGTCAGACTTGCGAGTTTATATATCGCAATTTAAAAAAAAAATGTTTTAATTGTTATATTTCACAATTCTGACATTAAAATTCACAATTGCGTGATAAAGTCAGAACTGTGGGTTTATATCTTGAAACTGCGACTTTACATCACACAATTCTGACTTCATAACATGCAATTGCAACTTTATATCACGCAATTCTAAGAAAAGAAAAAGTGCGAATTGTGAGATGTAAACTCGCAATTGCGAGAAAAAAAGTCAGAATTGTGAGATAAAAAGTCGCAATTACATTTGTTGTTCCATGGCGGAAATAAGCTTCCACACCTAATGGCAATGTTGAAAATGCAATGCCTGCATGCAGTGATTTATGAATTGCTCGTTTTGGAAAACAACAAGTGAAAATGAGCTTGTGTAGTTACAAGTGATTGCATATTTACGTACATCATTTTTGGGGCCTTTAACACTATAAATACACACATCTACACACTATGACAGAGAAGGAAAGGAAAGGAAATTATAAATACATAGGCTATAGGAGGAAAGGTTAGCACTAACTTATCACAATCTATAAATAACATTATTTATGTACACACACACATACTTTTTCTATGTAGAAAAATGAAATATTCAAGTTGACCTGGCTCTATGAATCTTTTGTTCTTCTCCATAAGTTATTTAAATCATTTTGGATGTATTTTGAAGTCACATTGGAAAAATTCTCTCCAAGGAGTGAGGCACGAG
Organism: Squalius alburnoides; assembly: GCA_029874215.1. Taxonomy (NCBI): domain Eukaryota; kingdom Metazoa; phylum Chordata; class Actinopteri; order Cypriniformes; family Leuciscidae; genus Squalius; species Squalius alburnoides. The sequence continues at coordinate 7,603 of JAPMNS010751858.1, forward strand.
GCTCCTGGATATTCTTAAAACCTCTGGCAAGGAATTTGTTGGCCGTTATGTATTCCACTAAGCTCTAAGTGCAATTCCCTGTTTCCACTTGTACACCAGAAACTCTGTCCATCTGTTCCATGTAACCTCAATGGAAAAAGAAAACCCCTTAAATATAGTTTTTTATATAAGCATGGTAACTTAAGACTGTTAAAGGTTAAGGCCTGATTTTACTGTCGCAATAATTCACTTTTTCCACACAAAGGCTGAGATAAACAACATACTGATACTCTCTCTCACCTTACATGGTCAGTTGTGATGCTAACTGTAACACTTAAAACAGAAATATAGCAGGCTGCTACGCATTTGTCATTAATTCCTGGTATTATCTCGAAAATAATAACTCTGACATCATACGGTGAGAACAGCCTTCAGTATAGGAGTTTTATTTTCTTTTATGACTCTGCAGTCACCATCTGTGACTGCAAGTCTTTCAAACAAACCAAAAATGATTAATAAGTCTTTAAGGAGACGTATCCATATGAGCTGGCACAAGTTGCGGTGTTGCAGGAGGCATTAGTCTGATAACTGAGACACTCTAAAGCTTAATGAAGCTAAAGTCAACGTCTTCACCCTCTAACCAGCTGCTGCAGATTGTTCCCTATTGGGTCGTGAAAGGACACAAGCAGGGTTACCTCATTTGACACAAGCTGCTGGGGCCACCTGAGATATGTGTGTTGATACAGCCTCTCTGCCATTACTAAAGATCTTTCTGCTTTTTTCCACTCCAGAGACGCCAAAAAGCAAGAAGTTGTAGTCCAAGGAACACTGCGTTCCTGTCCACTGCTGTAAGCTGCTAAAAATAATTTCAGCTGTTCACAATAACAAAAACTGGTTAAAGGTTATAACTGAACAAGTACAGACACTGCACATTCAAAAACATGTTTTGAAACATAATAAAATAACTTTTTCCCCTGCTTGCATCAATAATATACTTTGAAATCTAATTTATTCCTGTGATGCAAAGTTGAATTTTCAGCATCATTACTCCAGTCTTCAGTGTAACATGATCCTTCAAATATCATTCTAATATGCTGATTTGCTGCTCAAGAAACATTTCTTATTAAATATTATAAATGTTGAAAACAGTTGGGCTGTTTAATATTTTTGCGGAAACCTTGATACATTTTTGTATAAGTAAATAAGATTATTTGATGAATAGAAAGTTTAAAAGAACAGCATTTAATTGAAATAGAAATCTTTTCTAACTTTATAAATGTCTTTACTGTTACTTTTGATCAATGTAATGTGTCCTTGCTGAATATAAGTATTTATTTCTTAAAAAAAAAAAAAAAAACGTTGTACTGTTTGTATGTGTAAATACAGGTATAAACTTGATAATATACATTATCACCGGTTATAACATCCGGTCATTATCACAAAATAAACCACTTCAGGGTAAAATAAGCCCCCTTGTCTTCATGTCTGGACCCTGTCTGTCTTGTTTGTTTTTTAGCGATAATGACAGGCTGAGCGAACAGAAAATCCTGTTAGCTGCATGAATTTCCTATCATTCATCGAGCTCATTAAGGCCGCCACCAAGAGCAATGCAATGACCAGTATGACTTTGTAATTTTTTTATTTTTGTGCATTTTACATAGCATTTCGAAAGCTTATTATTAAAAAATAATAATTAGTCTCTCCTGGAGATATTGTCCATTTAGATATTGTCCAGTTCTGTAGTCATATGTACCCAATAATGTCATTACAGACAATGGGCATTCTGCTTCCAGATTTCATGAGTGCTGTAAACTTGAAGAAATCTGTGTCCAGTTCGTTCAGACCTGTGTGAGATTTATAGAAGAATGGCATTTTGTGTTGTATGTCAACTTGGCAAGAAAGTCGTTTGGGAGCCATAATTGATTTGCTCAGCTTTGTACCATCTGACGACTTTCTTCGCCCATCAGCACTCCGTGAAATCCCGGCTATCCTCCGTTTGACGTTTACCATGAAGTCTTTAGCGAAACTGCGTCCAGAACTGTGCTTTTGTTCTGTCTGTTCCGGGCATTCCGGTAAGTCCATCCAGTTCTGAATGAGATCAGCGAAGCTGTTGTCTCCCAGGACTAGCGGCTGTCGGTTACGCCCGCGGGTGAGTAGTGACGTAGTCCAGTCATCCGGGTCACTTGCGGTCTCAAACGCCGTCCAACTTTCCAAGCAAGCATCGGAAGTTGACTTCGGGCGTACTCTGGAGTTGGACACCTGGTTGGTGCGAAGACACGCAGACGAAGATACGCGGATGTTTTTGGCGCGCCGTAACACCACTCCTTCATCCTGCCAGGAGGCCTCAGAGTAACCCGAATCAAACTCCAGACTCCGCTCGCTGCTCGGTGAGCTAACAGCCGATGGGTCGCCGGCGGAGTCCTCCTCCTCCAGAGAGCTGGACAGACAGCAGGCAGAGTCGTAACTGCTCGCCTCACTGGCATCGCTGATCCTCAAGCGTGCTCGCCGTTCTCGTTGGGCTATCAGCTGCTTGCAAGCACGCAACCTCACTGGAGGTCCGACAGGGGGCGCTGCGCAGCTCCGCCGCAAATGCTTTAGATCCTGCAGGGATCGCATCATATAACGCATCTGTTCCCGCAGACAGTCGCTAGATTCCTGTAGACACAACTGCAAAGAGACAGAAAGAAACAGTAAGAAACAGTGCAAAAAAAAATGTAAATGCATGAACACACTTATATTTTAATCAAGCCCAAGCTACAATTAGAAGATAACCACCACTAAATTAAATTTGGGTCACCCTCCTTTTGGTTTTGTTTTCCTCTGATTGACTTATCATGCTCCTTAAACAGGCTTGGACCTGCACTGTTTGAGGGCATGGCTCTATTTATCTGGAGGAGCTGAAAAACCACTCTATTCTAGGTAGAGGGAAACTCAACAACCGATGAATGCACATGGTGTGGACACACTCACGCCCAGCTATCAAAATGGATGGATGACTACTACCAATCAGTTAGAATAAACCTGTTACTAGCCACACCTGAAATATATCTTTTCAATAGAGTAATTACCACACCTGCCATCCATGCTGTCAGAAACATGTACACAAATGTACACACAAATAATAATCAAGAAATGGAAGAGCAATTGCTTCCTCATTTGAAATGGATGAAATATGTAAATTAAAATTTCAATACAAACTACTTGCTTTCAAGAGTGAAGCTACATCATTTATTCAAAGACAGTCAAATAAAATATGGAAACTGGAAATATGACCACATAAGTTTGAGAGTAACAGTTTCAAAAGGTTCTCTACTGACAACAAATCTCAGTTTCTAACTTAACCAATAAATGCTACTTCTGCCATGTTTGATGTAGTTGCATTCACACAAATGCATATTAATTTTTAATAACTCATCACAAACAAAACCAGCACAATAATGCAAGTGCCAACACCAACATCTTCCCTCTTTGGGAAACTTTTCTGGCTTTTGGGCAGATACAGATCTTGGTTTTTTTTTTTACATATTTGCTGAAATCTGTATCTAAATTGACAAAACAGCTCAAAAACACAGAGTGTGGATACCATGTGAACGCAGCAATAATGGCATGCAGACGGGGTCGAGTGACTGGCATTGTTTATATGCACAGATTGGCATGTGGTCCAGATGTCATTCCATATGCTAAAATTTCAGCAACGGACATTACTTCACAATAACTAATCCTTTGCTGCACATAATGTAAAGTGATGACCAATCAGTGTAGTTCTACAGAGTAAACAATCTATTGTAATTAACAAGACAAAGTCCAACGAGTGTGGAGAGGTGATGATTTAGAGGCATGCTTACCATGATTCTGGAATGATGGCAATCAAAAATCCAGTAACTTTAAATACTCCTGAAACAGAAAAAAGTTTTATGAAAGATCATGCTTTGCAAAGGTAAAACAAAGCAAAAAAGTTAAATAAAGCAATAAATATGATTTAGCATTTTAATAATTAGGAAAACAGAAGTAACTTTTATCAGGTAAAAAAAAATAATCATGCATGAAGCTGATCAAATGTAGAACTAAGTCTTGCACTTACATTTGTTGTGAAGCACAAAATCAGCACAATCCAGGCAGTGCAGATGTGGCTGTTGTGACTCAAACTCCAGATCATGAGCGCCTCACTGTAGACAAGCTCATATAATGTGCATCTGTGTCATTCTAGCATGCGCGTCTCAGCCAATCACAGCGAAGCATCGCGGAGCAATCCAATCAAATTATCGCAGCTGGAACCAATCAGAGCTCGCCTGAAATCTGAGCGCTCGTTTCCACCCTCGCTCAAATTATGAGAATATTCAATGATGCCAAAAAACACAGAACATATCCAACACAAGACATTCTTTCTATCTATCTATCTGCATAATTATTTCATTTAAAAATAAGCACGTAAGATATTTATTTTACGTAGCCTACTTTTAATTTTACTGCTATTCTTGGTACGAAAGGCAAGGAAACAAGCATTGTTGAAGTGGCACATTTAAAATGTCGTGCTGTTGATGGGTGCACAATACAATTTGTTAATACCTTGTTCATTTTAACATAAAAGACTAATTTAAGCTTAAAAACTTTATCTATACCGTTTAGCAGCAATGTTGAATCATAAGAAAACCATCGTCAGCTTTATTATACGAACACATTTAGGCTGCCAGGAGACACTAATGTCTGCGCCCAAACTTACTCATTTGAGAATCCCATTTTCGCATCTTTAAATATGTTTAAATGCTGTTTCAGAGACGAAGATCTCAAACCCACTTACCCTGCTGTTATCAGCATAACTGATATGTATGTAATGTGTGAATGTATGTCCATACGACATTCAGAAGAGTAAGAGTTAGTGAGATTCACGGCGTGTTGAGCAGCGCTCTCTGGCGGTCGGAGAAAACGCAGCATCGTCCGATTCTTTTTCTTCTTTTTTTTTCATTTTCAGAAAGTAAACTTAGCCTAGCTCTGCGCAAATATTATTTTCTCAACTAATTCAACGAAATTCCCACAAAGCCACATGGGGTTGATGAGCGAACAGAACCACTGTCAAGGTGTTTATTGTAATTAGAGTAGAATCTTCCCATTCATGTTTCCATTCTTTATTTTTCTCCCATCCTAATCTGTGACGCATTAGGCCAGATTAGAAGTATTTGGATGATTAGGCTTGCACACAAAAACATGGCTTTACAATAATGTTGATCCTTTTGTGATGCCAAGCTGAAATGTGGCAATCCAGTTTACATATAGGAAAAAGTGTGAACAATTGCCTAAACCTGTGAATCCACCCATTGTTTTAAAGATGGCCAGTTCAACTTGGTTGTTAAAGTGATCTTCCTGAAGCGTTAAACTTAAATGCACAAGTTTACTATATGTCAGATCAGCAACCCGGACATGTCTTCAAGATTTGTTTCTTCATTTGCCTTCACCGAACAGAAACAACCCAACACATGTGGCTTAAAGTTAGTGTTCATAACAACAGTAACCAGCAGGTCTACAATCAGTTTGCTTTCCATCTATATAAAAATAAGGACAAAATTCAGCTAGACCAGGCTGACCCTTAAACTAATTTTAAGTTAGTAATTGAGACATCCAAGCAACCAAGGAAGTGTAAAAAGAACATTTACCAATCTCCAAGTGCATAAAGAGAGAAGTTCATCTAAACTTTACCTGCATTTTCTAAATAGAAAAATATGGACACCAAATGTGTGTTGTGTCCTGTCACAGAATTCCCAGTATACAGGTAAGTTCTACCAGTGTACCATTAATTAAATATTACCAGCAAAATTTGGTGGTATACATATTTACATGTATAGTGCAATATTTAATAATTTGATGTTTTTTTTTGTTTTTTTTGTGAATTTGATTCAGGTGCCTGATGGGAAATACAGCACTGAAATGGTCACCTTTATTACCGTTGTGCCATTGACCACCACTAAACCCACTGCAAGTACCACCACCACAGTGAGCATTTCCTATCAGCCTACAGATGAGGTTTTTTTTTTCCTAATAATAGACACTTAATATTCCTACAAATGCTGGAGTTTCAGATCCTCTGTCACACCATCAGCTGCTGTGTTTGAGGATCCCGTCATCAATCCCACCGACATCTTCACCATCCAGGTCACCTGAACATAAGCAAATTAATATATTCAGCATTTTTACTGTACTGAATATAGTAATCTAACAGTAATGTATCCAAATCTAATAATTCAGCAGTGCATTTTTAATATATACACATTGTGGCTACAAAGTCTTTGGTAAGACAGTATGTTAATTTATTCTGGTACAGATCTGATAGACTTTAGCAACCAGAATATTCTATGCATAAAATCTTCTTATGTTAAAGGGATAGTTCATCCAAAAATGAAAATGTTGTCATCCTTTACTCACCCTCATGTTGTTCCAAACCTGTATGAGTTTATTTCTTCTGTTGAATACAAAAGACGTTATTTTGAAAAATCTTGGTAATCAAACAGTTGATGGTAGTCATTGGCTTTAACCCTGCTCTAACAAGTCAAATAATTTTCATTTTTACAGAATTTTTATTTTATTCCTCATCATTAGAAGCTCATATTGGTCTCTCAGGAGTCAA
>JAPMNS010751947.1:0-11046 GCA_029874215.1 Squalius alburnoides
CACTTCTGTCCTGATTTCTTCGAGGGGAGGGTAAATGTTTGGGCTATTTCAGATTTTTTGATCTAATGGATTAAATAAGCTCGTGCAATTTACATATGAATGTGACCTGAGAAAACAGCAGTTTAGTTTCAGTTTTCTGCTCTGACAGCAGGAAGACCACACCGAACGCTCTAAGTGTGTGTTAGAAATCAGGAATGGTGAGAGAACATTGTGCTTGGTGCGTTTTTCCAAAACGCTTCTTAATACCAGGTGTAAACAGGGACATTGTTGTCATCTGATTCACCACATTCCCTCTCAGGCACCATTTTCATTTTCCTTCTTAACTTCAGTCTCAGCTCATTTCTCATTCACATATCTCCTGTCAGGCTGTTCTTCGTGGGCTCCAGAGAGGGCCACCTGCCAGACTACCTGTGCATGATTCACGTCACCCGCTACACCCCCATCCCTGCCCTACTCTTCAATGTCAGTTCCCATCATCTCCATTTGTCTCTCACAATATGCTGTTTTATAGATGTACTTTTGTTCTGTTTCGGTCCTGTGCATCCAAATAGCCCATAAATCATTGTGTCTATAACTGAGTAGTATTCTCACACGTTTTGTTGTGTGACAGGGCGCCATGGCTCTTGTGTATCTGTGTGTGGAGGACGTCTTTAAACTGATCAACTACTACAGCTTCAGCTACTGGTTCTTTGTGGGTCTGTCTATCCTGGGACAGATGTACCTGCGATGGAAACAACCAGACAGAGTACGACCACTAAAGGTAAACCACACAAACCAGAATCTGCTAAAATCATGGTGTCATATGTGACCCTGGACCACAAAACCAGTTATAAGTCGCACGGGTATATTTGTGGTAATAGCCAAAAAATACATTGTTTGGGTCAAAATAATAGATTTTTTTTAAAGCCAAAAATCATTAGGATATTAAGTAAAGATCATGTTCCATGAAGATATTTTGWAAATTTACTACCGTAAATATATAAAACATTTATTTTTGTGAGTGAATGCAKCACAATCACRAACAGAAATGAACAACTTTAAAGGCGATTTTCTCAATGTTTCAAATTTTTTGCACCCTCAGAGTCCAGATTTTCAAAAAGTTGTATCTCGGTCAAATAGTGTCCTATCCTAACTTCAATGGAAAGCTTATTTAGTCTGCTTTCAGATAAATTTCTAATTCTAAAAAACTATGACTGGTTTTGTGGTCCAGGGTCACATATAACGTCTCAATGTGAGATATAAAGTTGCAATTGTGAAATAGCCTGTCAGTAAACAGAAAAGAGAAGAGGTGTTGCTGCAAGATGGAGGGGAAGTTATGTTGATTAAAGATTATGTGGGCACATGAATTTTAAGATAATTATGATGTTTACTGATTAAATGTCATTTTGTCAAGTGTCATACCCTGAAAAGGAAGCCAAAACAAAATGTTGGGGTGATGGGGTGAAAAATACACTTTTATAAATAACTATTAATTTTGGTTTAGTGCACAAGCATTATAGAGCTCAAACTATCCCAGACAGCAACATAATGTCGGCCTAGATCCGGCCCACATCTGGTAGGTCACATGTGGAATCCACACGTACCAAATGATGGCCGGATATGGGCCGACACTATGTTGCTGTCACCGGAAGTCATTTAGTAGGCCTAATAATTTGCACAGTCTAAACTCTCTTTTATCTTACCTTTTTTCTTTTTTTCAGCTCAGCCTGTTCTTCCCAATTATATTCTGCCTCTGCACTATATTTCTTGTGGTGGTGCCTTTATATAGCGACACCATCAACTCGTTAATCGGCATTGGTATTGCCTTATCGGGAGTCCCCGTCTACTTCCTGTGCTGCCATCTACCTGCCACACGCCGGCCAATGTGGCTCCGCAAGTTTATTGGTTTGTCTTCTAATACTAGTTTAGATTTACAGAGTTAACACTGCTCCTAATATTGATGAGTTAATATTTTCCTTCCCCTTTTCCCCAGCATCTTCAGGTATACTCATTCAGAAGGTGTGCTACTGTGTTCTTACTGAGATGGACACCGGAGATGAAAAGGCAGAGTAGAAGAGGACGATCCGACGATGCACTGAGAAGACAACTGTGCTATACCTGGAATAGACCTGGACATGCAATGCACAAGCTGCTGATGTGATTAACCTCGTTTCACACTGGTTACAATTTTAGATTTATCAGATATCACGTGAAAAGTCCCCCGGAAGTCAAAGCAAGTCCTTTATATTTATTAGAAATATTTATGTAGAAGAGCTGCATTTTTGACCCGGTTGAATGCTGGTTTAATGGGGAACAGTAAACTAATTCCTTGGCCTGGTTTCACAGACATTTAGGCCTTAGTTTAATTAGGACATTTAAAGGTGCTAAATAGCTTCTCTACAGAATTTTTTTTTTGTTATGCTGGTTGAGAAAGTCTCCTCATATCCTGATAGCAATCACTATGTTAAGCGGTCTAATTTTTCTTTTTTTTCTATAAATATATATCGTCTGTCTGTCCGAATAAAATGAAGCATGTCTTCCCTGACAGTCAACGTGCGTTTGACTCGCAGCTTGTTCACGCAAACATCACACGTCATCAGTGCATTCACGTACCCTATACACACAGAGCAAGAATGGCAGGCAAACAGTACTATTTTAGTACTGTTACTCACTGTACTGTAGTTTTCTCACCGGTGAATGACACATGATGTACCATTATCCAATAACATTGTCTCTGGTCATCTCATCTGTGCGTGTTCATGTGTTTTGGAGGAGGCGTGGTTCAGACATCGATTTGCTTTTAATGCTAGCAGGCTAAAGTTAGCATTTCCCAGATAACCTATTGCACCTTTATGTAGCTTTTATAAATGTGCTTTTTTTAAAACATTACTGGTGTGCACCTTGAGACAAAACAATGGCACTGATATATTTTAAGATATAGTAGTGCAAGTTGCTTTCAGTTAAAACAGCTCAAACATGCATTTTAGACTAGGACTCTTGTCTGTGAAACCGGTGGATAATGTGCGACAAAACGATTTTGGACTTGTTGCAGGGGTAGGTAAGATGATGAAATGATAGCACTGACAACAGAGAAATTACTTTTGACATTTGTACCATTGCTTTGGAACAGCTGTAAACCTAAATCAATCTTGCACATGCTAATTTAACATAAATGTAGATGCTTGTAAGTTACACTGAAAGCCTAATGAAACATCTTGTATTTTGAAGAAAGGAATTTCCACTACAAAATGTTTTATCTTTACAAGTTTATATCTGAATATCAAAAGCAGTTTTTTGTAAAGACTGAAATGACAATGGCAGTGTTATTATCGATTTGTGATAAATAACTAGTTGAATAAAACAAAAAATAAACGAAATAAAGGACAAAACCTATGTGTGTGTTAATTACGAGGACATAAATATTCATGTTGGGCTCTTAATATTTTATCTGTCATTTTATTTATGTGCTTTGGATGACAACTTCAAGAGGGAGAATCATTAGTGTGTGCGCATGAATGAAAACAGCACTTCAGCAGACTGTAAATTAATGGAGAGGGTGGGAAGGCAATAAGATTGCACTTTAATGGCATGAAAACAGCACAACACCCCTTCATCAAATGTCGTATTTAATCTTAATATTGCTACCCATCCCGTAGTCCTTCTCAATACATATATGTACAAAGTGATCACAAAATTATCCATAGAAGTGTTAGCCAATCGTCTCTTCCCAGGGCCTCTTCTTGCCTTCCTTTGGACTACTGGATTTTCCTGTTGACATTGGGGCTGCTGACTGCTGAAGGGGGTTGTGGGTAAAAGTCTGCCTTAGAGGACCTTGGAAAGTGCAGGAATAAACGACAAATGTGAACGGCAAGAATCATCTGTATAAACATTGCCTTCCCCAGCTTTAAGCGGCACAACAGTTTTCAACTGACAATAAGAAATGTTGCTTGAGCAACAAATCAGCATAAAATTATTTCTGAAGGATCATGTGACACTGAACACTGGAGTAATGATGCTGAAAATTCAGCTTTGATCACAGGAATAAATGACATTTTAAAATATATCAAAATAGAAAAACAGTATTTTAAATTGTAATAATATAAAAAAATATATTGCTGTTTTTACTGTATTTTTTGATCAAATAAATGCCCCTTTGGGGGCATAAGATTAGATATATATATTTCAAAAACATTCCAAAAAAATCTTACTGACCCCTAACTTTTGAAAGGTTTAGTAGGCAGTAGACGGCATAGACATTTCAGTAGGTTTTGAAACTGAGCTGTGGAGAGCAAATCCTCACCTTTGGCTGCCATATCCAGGTGTCCTTTAATTCTCCTGTCTCTCTCCTCCAGCTGCTGAGCCAACTGGGCATTCTTCCATCCTGAGGTGAACAGACACAGAAACATTATAGAGAGAGAATAAGACAGGCAAAAGGACAAGACCAGGAGAGAAGATTCAGATACAGAACAATGTTGTTATTGTGAACTACAACTAAGGCCCTGTTTACAGCTGGTATTAAGATAAGTTTTGGTCGTTCAGATCACAAGTGGACGAGGGAGATACATTCCTGTTTACACCTGGAGTTTTAATCCGTCTCTTTTGTCCACTTTCAACCACTTCTGTCCTGATTTCTTTGAAGACCCTCCGGTCTATGGGTGGGTAAATATATGGGGTTTTTCAGATCTTTTAATCTAATGGACGAAATAAGCTCACGCAATTTACATACAAATGCGACTGGAGAAGAACATAAAGAGCGCTCATTTCTGCTGTTTGAACACATTGGATCACATGAGCATTTACACTACTAAATCAATCCGGTCTAATGTGGAAGAGATTGAAAGTGGACAAGCTCAAAACGTTTTAGACCCCGTTTACACCTGTATTTATAGTCGTCCGATCGACCAAAACGCATCTTAATACCAGGTGTAAACACGGACAAAAACTATGGAACAGCATTTTCGGTAATTGAAATGAGGCTGAAATAAAATATAAATATTAGTTTTTGTTTTTTTAATTAATGAAAATTAGCTCAAATTAACTAACGGTAATAAATACTATTTGATACTAAATGTCTATTTACACCAAGAGCAAATAGCTCATGTTGTTGGCAGAGGCTACTAACTCTGCCCACCATCGTATGATTGAGTCCGACCAAATTGCAAAAGTAGGTTTAGGTTTAGAAGTAGGGCTGGGCTTAAGGGACAAATTATGTTATGCATTATATAGACAAAGTATTATATTTATCTAATGATCTACATATATCATAATATTACACTAAATTTGTTGGTATTGTTGAATACTGTTTTATAATATACTACAATGCACTGCAAAGAAGTAGTAAATATAGAGGTGCAAAGATATAGTATTTTTCTGTGCCAAAAAAACTTTTTCTTGCTATTTACACTTGCAAATACCAGCTGTCAAATAAGTTGAAGTTGAAGTACTAAAATGGAAATAAAAATAAAGCTAAATATCAAAAAATGCTCAGTGCATATATATAGTAAAACTAAACTACAACTTAAAAATAAAAAAGCTAATTCAAATATTAATAAATACTATGATGACCGAACAATCCTTAGAAAGAATCTTCTTAAAACCATCCCCACCTTTCTTGATGCTTTCTATGAAACCTTCGTTCATAGGCAGAGCTGAAGGTGGGTGTGTGATGCGTTCTGGGATGTTAAGCTTCTGTCTCACTGTCGGGTGTCTCAGCAGGGCCACCTGACCCAGCGAGAAGAGGTTAGAGGTCATCCAGTAGGTAAACACCGCCTGTAAAACACACAGACCACATGACACAGCATGACAAGAGAAGGCCGATCCCTTCACAAATACTGTGTGGCGAGAGAGTGCGGGAGACTAACCGTGGGGAAGTGAATCGTCAGAGGGAGGATAACAAAGGGCATGACCCTGAAGACGGTCTTCATGGCCCTCAGATTGGGGTTGTCTACACCAGATTCAGCTCCCAACTAAAAACACATTTGAAATGGTTGCAATGCCTCAAAAATGTGGCTGTCATTAATATAGTCCATACAAACCATGGCTAAAGTCACCAGCTTTATGTAAGATACAAAACAAATCTAATAGTTTAAAAAATAGAAAATGCAAAAGTGATCATATGGTGACTTTTATCCCTGGCTCATTGCATTAAAAAGAGCCTCTTGCTCCGTGACAGAAAGAAACAGTTTTGGAATTACTTTACAGTTAGTAAATTATTAATTTATTTCTTTTTATTAACTAATTTACCTCTAAGATGGCAAACATAGTGCCAGTCACGGCAATGGGGAGAATGTAAAATGGATCAGATGCGGTTAGATCTGTGAACCACCAGAGGCCGCCGGTCTGCAAACTTGGTACAGGGAGATCAGCCATCTTACGCAAGGCAATGAAGAAAGAGACGAAGATTGGAGCCTGAAGAGGACAGAGATAAAAAGTTAAATATATGACTACTAAACAGCAACTGATTAAGTAACTTGACCTTGAAAACTAAACAGCGAACAGATGCTCATAAGAATGAAGCATTGACAGTAACTTACCTGTACCAAGGGCACTAGGAACCCACGCAAAGGGTTCACGTCATGTTTCTTCTGAAACATCATCAAGTCAGTATACGCCTTTGAAACTGAAGAAATGAAATTAATTCTTCTTAATTAAAAATAATAATAAATAATCCCCAATTAAAAAGTTGGAGACCAGAATGAGAGAACAAATTAGAGAACACCAGAGGAAATAAAAAAGAAGCAATGCATGAGATAAGACCATTTACACACTCAGATATATGAAGGGAAAATATGGTTTAGAAAAGATGAGATACTTACAATCAAATTTGTTACCGCTCTGCTTGGCTTCATTCATGCGGTTGGTGAGTTTTGTCATTTCTGGCATGACGTTGTTCAGTTTGGCTGCCTCTCTCTGTCCCTTTACAATGACCGGGAACACAAGACACCGGGCAACAATGGTGCCTGAGGAAAACAGACAGGTAGTTATGGTAAAAAAATAATAATAAAAAAAACAGACAGACGACAGACAAATGGATGGATGGCTGGATGGCTGGCTGGCTGGCTGGCTGGCTGGCTGGATGGATGGATAGCTAGATATCATAATTCTGCCTAATTTACAAAACAAAGATGCACAACTCTACCTGCAACAATGGCCCCCCACCATGGCAGCCCAATGCCAACATGCATAAACTCCAGCAGATTCTGGATCAGGCCCACAGGTGTGGCGCTGCACAGGCCGAGCTCTGATAGGCTGGCTTCAGCTCCAGCTCCCTGCAGAACATCCAATGCAGTGAGAGGAGCCTCGGCCGCCTGCTCTGTGATTGGTGGTGTGACTGCGGGGGCGGGGTCAGCAGCAAGACTTGGGATAGAGACTGGGACAGAGACTGGGACAGATAGAGCAGCGTCTGCCGTTCCACTTGGAGTCGACAAGCTCTGAGCTGCGTCTATCGTCTGTAAAATAAGCAAAACATTTGAGCAGTTGAAAATCTACCACAATAGTCAATTCACAATTCCTAATAATCACTGCAATAATGATCCGATGGTAGATTCTAAAGCATCTGCCTATTTAAACCCACACAGCGACTTTTTTGGGCCAGGCAGTGTATTTGGCATTAGTAGAAACAATAAAAGAAAATTCCTTTGGGGCAACCCACCTGCGAGCTGTTGTGTCTGACTGCCACGGCACTGACCAACAGGAACTGGCCATGATTGGGACACCCAAGAAGTGCCCTAACTAGAGGACCCCTACTCCCTCTGCCAGTGTGAAGATGTGATCTCGGTACAAACAACTGCAACAAGATGGGAGACAGGAAAAATGTCAGATTGCACTATCAAACACAGACCTTTTTAAAAATCCAATAAACAACAGGCTGTTCAGGATATTAACATTTATTCATTTTTAGTAGACAATATTATATAATGCAACTTACAAATAAAGAACATCACAATTATTGAGTGATTGTAGAGTAGAATGATACTAACTAGATTTGTACAAAGCAAGGCGGAGGCGAAATGCAAAAAAGGAGAAAAAGAATTTATAAATAAATTAACAAACAAATAAATAAGAGTTTTGAAAAATAACCTTTTCTTGAATATTTAAGTCAGTGGTTCTCAGCCTTTTTGACTTAACAGCCCCCACTGTCCAACACTATATTCAAAGACCCTATATTTGACAAACTATAAAACATTATTAATAGAAACTGGGAGTGTCAGCACAGCCAAATTAACCACAATTCATTTTGTGATTCCAGAAGTTCCATGTTCTTCAATAAAAACTAGATTAAAAAGTTGGTAGAGAAACTTTGATGTTGGTTTGAGAAAAACTGGCAAAAAAAGTTTGAAAGTAGTTTTAAAGTTTTGAGTTTTAAGAAGTTTAAGGCCATGCGTTTTGCTATGGTGTTTCTGTGTGGTTTCAAGGGCCTTGCTACACAGTTTCTAGGGTGTTGCTATGTGGTTGTTCGGGTATTCTGTCTTAGGGTATTTAATATTATGTTTGTTTTTTTGCATTTTAATGCAATTCAAATCGATCATAAAAATTAAATACTAATATATTACATTTACTAACATATGAATTATATATTATAGTATTATATGAATAAGTCATCCAGCTGCGGAGCCCTTGGAAGTTCGCTAAGGGCCCCTGGTTAAGAACCACTGATCTAAACTGTAAGACAAATTGTAAAGAAAATGAGTTATCAGTCACATGAGGACGGTGTTATTCTACAAGAAATGTACATATTTCAAATTATGACAAAAATATATTCAATACAAATGAAATATTTATGATCTCACCAAATAACCCTGATCATGACACCTTGTTACCAGGCAAAATATTAATTTATCAACCAATCAACAAATGGTTTCTATGTGAACATTAATCCTGATGTTTTCACAGCATTATTTTGAAATGTTTTGAGGATGTCAAGACTGAGACATTAATACCCGCTCTAAACTACACGACAACCTCAGCTATGCTATTTAGCTTCTGTCAAAGTCATGTCATGTTAAGTACAACGTTTTTGAGTACTTTGGAGAGCGAATTGTCAATGTACAAAACGCCACTCACCGTATTCCCTGTCAGAGCAATAGGAAGAGTACAAATGCTCGCTGTGCTTGTTTGTCGAAACATACATGTTGTAAGACATTCAGTAACCACTCGACCCCTGAGCGCAGCCATCTTGGATCGAAAGAACGCATTGTACGGTGAGCGCAAAGGGACAACGCGTTTCCGCTCCGCCCCCATTCAAACGAAACCGCACATCTGCATGCATTCTAGCCATAGACTAAAAAAAGAGCAACTGATCTAGCTGAGGAACAACATGAGAGACTTTTTTCGCTCCTGTAGTTTAACATAGGAAAGAGATCTAACTACATTTTAAACGTTAAAAATCAAAATGACGGAAGACGTGGATAACTGGGAGGAAGATTTGGAAGAGGACGCCGTGGTAACAAATGTCCTCAAAAACTTGAGTAATCTGACTTTTTTTTACATTTGTTTTTCACATTTTAGACTTTTTATGTGTATGATAAAACTAGTAATTAAAATGAAATATTTTGATAATTTGATTAAATTAAATAATATAAAGTTAAAAACATTCACGGAAAAACCGAAAGTGAAACGGAACAGTTATATTGATTTTAAACGGAAAGGGGAAACAACAAAACAGAAACATATGTTTTATTGTTTTTGAAATCCAGATATACAGAAACAACATGTTTCCGAAGTACATTCATCAACTGACAGAGTGGACTCTGGTGAGTTCATCATTAATCAAATACATCAGCATTATGACAGAAAATTGTGATTTCAACATTTACTTTATGTATGTAGCCTACTTCATCACGTCTTTAAGTATATTCTTTTTTGTCATCAGTCGCATTGGCATGTGGTCATCAAATGCCAGCAGACTATGTTGTGGCTTGGTTCAAGTATTATCTTAAACAGGTTGGTCCCTATGACAGTGTTTATTGTTTATTTACTGACAACTATGCTACCATTTTATCTGCTGTTTCTTGTCTTTTAGAAAAAGACCGAATTTTTCTGCCCTGGTTTTAATGATGTTCAGAGGAAAACCTGTGGCTCAAAGCTCTCTTATCAGGACATCTGTCGGCTGATACCACTGACAGTCAAACAACGGGAATTCTTAGAGGAGAACCTCGCTTTACTTGTTGCTAAAAGGCTGTTTGACTTTAAAGCTGTAAGATAATTCAATTTGTCTGTTTGCATGCATATTTCTTAAGGTCAGTTCACACCAAGTACGATACTAACGACAAAGATATAATTCTAAAAATCGTGCTAAATATGAAAGAATTGTAGAGTCGACACCACAAGTCTAACGATGACGGCAGAGAGGAACGATATCGTTGGAATCATTTTCTGAATGATTTTATTTTCCCCAGCGGATGAGTGATAAAAACATTAACAGCCAATCATAATTCATCCTTTAAAGAGCTCGAGCATTTAAAACGTCAGTAGACAAAACCTAGAATAAACAGAACGATATCAAACGCCTGTGTGGACGCTAATATTGAGTTAGCTATCTTCATAGTTATCCTTCTTGGTGTGAACCAATCAGGCCTTTACACCACCAGGGGTTTTCACACTAGTGTCCGGGGACCTCCGCTCCAGGGGGCTGCAAGAGAGGGAGTTTGTGGAAAAGAGAAAAGCTGTGGGAAAAATTATATAAAAAAATATATATAATAAAAGATTAAACTAAGTAACCGAATAAAAGACATAAATTGAATAATATAAATAAAATTAGAATTTTTATTTTTTTTAAATAACATTGTCGTAAAAAAATAACGTAGTAGTGGCCTAATGGTTGGAAAGTCAGACTGGTGACCCGAAGGTTGTGGGTTTGATTCTCAATACTGGCAGGAAACTTTAAGACTGAGGAGCCCTTGAGCAAAAACACCTAAACCCCAATCTCTCCCCTGGAGCCACAGCATAATGGCTGCCAACTGCTCCAGGGCTGTGTTCCAGTCCACTTTTAGACACGCACTAGTGAACTTCCCTAAGCACTTCCCCTTGGGGGAATCCCTGCCGCCATTTTGAAGTGCGTTCCACTTC
>JAPMNS010751977.1:0-11357 GCA_029874215.1 Squalius alburnoides
ATATTAATTTCAGTCATTTGAATTCAATGCCATTTTGGTTTTAACATTCATCATATTTTAGACAAAAAACTTACAATGACATAGTCCAGATTGGGGATAAGGATGTCAGGCAGTGTCCTCTTCATGACTTCCTCCTCCGACATGCCCTTAAAACGATCGACTTTCCTCTTGACTTTCTTGAAGGTTTCATCAATCTTCTCCTGTCCTTCAGCAGGCGGGGCCTCCTTATCCTCCTTAGCTTTCTTAGGTTTGGGTCCGGGTTTGGCTCTGGCTTTAGGTTCAGCTTTGGCTTTGGGTTCTTTGCTCGCCGGCCTTCCTCGCTTTTTAGCAGGTGCTTAAAGGGGAAAAAAAAAAACCTTTGATTTACTTAAAGCTACATGAGAGTTCGCATTCAGTTTGCAGAGCTCATTTCTACAGTTTGAAAACACACGGCACTGGAAAACTACCTTTCTGTGCGGCGGCAGCCTGTTGGGCAGCATCCTCTGGGTGTACAGGCATCTGCTGCATGACCCCGTCCTCTCTGGGTCCCTCCATCATAAAGCCAGCATTGCCATTAGCCATGTGAGGATACTGAGCCTGAAGGGCCTGTAGATGCTGCTGAGCTGACTGAACCCTATTTCAAAAATAAAAATAGGGCCCGAAGTTGTCAGTCCAACTTCTACAAAATAAAGGCCAATTCTACAAGTGCATATTTAAAGGTGCAGAGAGCGATTTCTGAGAAATGCTGTTAAGAGTGGATCTGACCGAGCAGCACAACACACTTGTAGCCAATCAGCAGTAAGGGGCGTGTCCACTCATGAGAGAGAGTGAGCAAGAGGGAGATTTGAAGAAAGACTGTAGAAAGAGCGATGGCTGAGAGACATTACAAACGGCTATGATAAAGAGACACCCACTTTTGCATTGTGCGTTTGTGCATTTTGGGGGCGGAGCAATGAAGGGAGGGGTGTGCATGTTTGGGTTGATTTCAAATATCAACAGTGTTTCTCAGAAATTGCTTACTGCACCTTTAACAATATGCAAACTAGAAATAGATCAGTTAATTAAGTAACACGTAGCCTATTTCTTTCAATTATTTTTACGATAAATGGCAACATTTCTTATCTAGCCTATAATGTCTCTAATGAATAACACCCAACACTGTGGAAACAATGGTGTTTACAGGTAAAGTAAATTATATAAGGTATTATTTGCATAATTACTTCTTAACTCAACAAGAAACATGTAACAGTTAACAAAAAGAAGATAAATACATTTGTAACCACTTAGATTGCAAGCATTCACATAAATAAAACTTATTATTAATCAATTATTAAAGAAATATATTTATAATAACTATTTAATTTATGTTTTTTAATTAAATAAATGTAAAAACAATTACACAACACGAAAAGATAAAATTACATTTGCACCCACTTTGATTTCAAAGTTCAAACCTTTGCATACATTGTATCTGGCACAATAATAATAATATAATATATTTTATAATAACTACAATTAGTTTTATTACTAAAATGTTCACAATTAAAATAACCAAGTTTAATTACTTGATATAAGTACCACTACTTCTACATTACAGTTATCAGACACACAAAAATAAGCAGCATCCGTCAAACAAAGAAAAGAAAATATCTCGAATGCAAATAGAAGCAATTTCTATAAAGTGATACTGAGTGTATAATGTGAGAAGAGCATAACATTAATGCAACCCGGAACTGCAAATAAACAGTTAATAATTGCAGAAGCAAACACAAGTGGCAACGCCAAGGCAGGTTTTCAATAATTGTTGTTATTGTTGACTCGTGCATTGCCGTTAGTAGCATTCAAAACCAGACTGAAGTGCTGAATGTTATTATCACATAAAATCAGTGGGATCTTAATTAATCTTGGCGCCAATTGATGACAAATGGGGGGACACTCACCATTGTTGGAGGTATTCCGAGGGGGCATGGGGCAAAGATCCATAGAGCCTTTCATCCATCTCTACGGGATTTACTTAAATAAATCAATATGTGTGTTCATATCAACAGCAATTTCAGTGGTACTCTCACAGGAGAATATTTATAACCTGCCCTTTTTATAGGCTTACTTGTAGATTGCTTTAATAATTAATATGTTCAATTATATATAAAACTCTAAAATGCATTCCTAAATGAATATCAAAACATATCCAGTCTAGGTTGGCTTAAACCAGATCAGAAAAGGTTCGGTGTGCTGGATTTCAAACACTCCACGTAATCACCAGCACATCTCGCACCACTATTTTGCCACAGCAGGCAGTAGTTTACTTTAAACTGCGGTACATTGCGAACTTAAATAAATTTTGCGACCACATATTCTTCCAGCAGGTAAACGGAAAAAGATACTTTATTTTTCGTTAAGAAAAACAATATATGTGATACTGTTAGCATGATCAGCTAACGCTGGCCTAGTGTGCCAATTCATTGAGTACAATGAATGATGGTCGCTAGCTAAATGTGCAGCGCGTTTCTATCGATATAAATGGCCTTTCCATAGTGTTATTAGTCAAATTAAGCTCTTATTTGTTAAATTAATACATACCGTTATGATATGATTCGAACGATAGTCCACTGAAAGGTTGATTTTTCACGTTTTTGTAACAAAACCGGTGAAAGCAACAAAGACGAGACCAACAGCTAGAAATCAATTTGACAGTGGAGCGAACCAAAACACTAGGACTAGGGGTGTAATTGGCACAGTATGACTATTTCTTCCGTTTAATGTAAAAAGGAAAAGAACGGAATCATAATTTAATATTAAATATAATAATTATAAATGTAAAAACTGAAAACGTATTCCAGGCTTTTCTTTTTATCTTAATTTTAGTATGGCAATGAAAAACGGTACCCCTTTAAAGTTAATAGTATGACCCCGGTCTCCTGTGACATTTAAACGCTTCAAAGCGAGCTTCTTATTGGCTGCGCTTAAATAAATAAGAAATTCTCTTTTACCATGTAGCAAATGTCAATGTACACATACAACAAACAAAACTGGTATTACTGTTAATAAACGAAAAACATTTTGCAAGACTCGTTTTGAAAAGAGAAACAGGCACAGGACTGACTACACGAGCCAATGGTGCTTCGACCCCGATATATTTTTAATTGTGACAATAACTAATATACACATGGCTTTTCATCATATTTGCTTTGCCATTTGCTTTTATTAGCCCTAAAACAGTTCCATTAGTAACACATACATATAAAAAATAAAATACAACTTACAGAATAACATACATAGTACAGAATTCTTACAGCAACAATAAAGCAGGATTATTATGATGCAACAAAACAGGTATAAATGATAATAAACAGTTATGCCCACTGACTGCAAAATAACAAAACAATTCTTAAAAGTCTAAAAATACCATTCAAAATGAGGTAAATTGAGTGATTGGTATACAATAAGCACCATAATGTGGGATTGAGCATGCCATATAAATCCATGCATTGAAGGCATGCACAGTGATAAACCTCTTCCAGAGGCCAGTCATGGTTTGAAATTTGCTACACGGAAATACTCCTATTGAAAAACATGTGCATGTCAAATATTAGGTCTTCTCAGAATAATCCTAATACCACAGAAATGTAAAAATTTTGTAAATATGAAACTATATAAACAAACAGTCCACATACATTACCATTCAAACGTTTGGGGTCGGTAAAATTTTTTGAAAGAAGTCTCTTCTGCTCACCAAGGCTGCATTTATATAATCAAAAATACAGTAAAAACTGTAATATTGTGAAGTATTACTACAATTTTATTATTATTTTAAACTGTAATTTATTCCTTTGATGGCAGGCTGAATTTGAAATCATTCAGAAATCATTCTAATATGGTGATTTGGTGGTCAAGAAACATTTTATATTATCAATGTAGAAAACAGTTTTAACTGCTTAATATTTTTGTAGAAACCATGACATTTGTCAGGATTCTTTGATGAAAGGAAAGTTTAAAATAATGTTTATTTGAAATAGAAATCTTTTGTAACATTATAAATGTCTTTACTGTCACTTCATTTTTTTAAAGTATTAATTTCTTTAAAAAAAAAATAAAAAAAAAACTTACTAACCCCAAACTTTTGGACAGTAGTGTATGATTAAAGTTTCCTTAAAAAAGATAATAAAAAATATATAGTGGCACAAAATTAGAAAAATGTCTCAAACAGAAAGGCATTCGATGTTGCATTCATTCAAGCAACAAAGCTTTGTTACAGACACACACGCACACACACACACACACGCACACACACACAGAAATCATATACATTAAATATTCCAGGTAACAACTTAGTATCACCACTTAGGAACATAGCCAAAACATATTGAAATATTAAATAAAACAACAAAAAAATGTTTAGTTGGTCCTTCTCAGTTCATGCAGTGTAGACAAACAGTCTGTGCCATAACGACTTCTCAGGTTGTTCGGCTGTTGTTGCTACATCTGATGTCTGGAATCTGGTCTGCAAACGGCTGCATTGTCCACCGGTTGTCCGTTACCTGGTCTAGAGAATGTTGACAATTATAATGAGCACCTGACACAAAATGGTTCATATTCTTTCTGAACACAATATGTATGTGCCTGTATCTGTAGAAGGATGGGCTCCAAACGCTTGCTGTGGTTCCCCCCATGATCCATGCGCACAGGTCTTCTCGTACTCAGGGTCATGCTGCTCTTCTTTAATTGCCAATCTTTTGGCATCCTCTAGAAAAAACAACATCAAAAGACTTTGGTTAACAACATGTTTTCGAACAGCACATTAATAGAAAACTGTTTTAAAGTCACCTTGGATTATTGCAGCATTTGTTATAAATAATTTATTTGATGTGCACATCATTACATGAGATTGACCAGTAGCAAACCACAACCATCCAAACAATTCCTGATGGGAAAAAACAAGTCCCGTCTTACATTTTTTTCTTGCTCGAGAAGCCGTTTCACTCAAATATACATCACAATAGGGGAGAAAAGAAAAAAAACCTATCGCAACTTCTGTTTCACGCCAACTTTAAATTGTGAAACTCTTCACCTTTGGCCAGAGTCACATCAAATGTGTAGTTTGTCTCTTGGATCTCCTGAGTCTTCCCCTCTCCCTTCAGCTGATCCCTGAGATCTTTTAGCTTGATGTAGAAGTGCACTTTGTCCTGAGCACGAGGAAACTGGGCACAGCGTGGGCTAGACGATGGCATCAGATAGCAAACCTGGACAACAGAACCTCATTTCTAATCAATATGCAACTTTAAACAGGAAAATTCAAAGTACTATCAAGAAAGAAACTCGTACCGTCTCCGTTTCGGGCACTTTGTAGGGCTGCAATCCGAACTCTAAGTTCTTGGCCTTCACTCCAAATATCTCTTTGCAAAATGTTTCATAAATACCTGAAATGAAGGATTAAATTACACAATGGCCCGGTTTCACAGACAGGGCTTAGATTAAGCCAGGATTAGGCCTTAGTTAAATTAGGACATTTAAGTAGCTTTTATAAACATGGCTTAGAAAAAAACATTACTGGTGTGCATCTTGAGACAAAATGGCAATGAGAAGTTGCTTTCAGTTAAAACCGCCCAAACAAGCATTTTAGTCTGGGACTAGTCTTGAACCTTGTCTGTGAAACCAGCGGTATAAATGAGAGTTAAAACCAAACCGAAGACTTACATTTCCCATTAAACACAGCGATTAAAGGTCTGTATTTCTGGAGTTTTTCCAAAAGCTGGTGGCCACCTTCACGGATCTCTTTGCTGCAAAACAATACTTTTTTCAAATGTATTCACATCAAGAATTTTCTAAGGACTTAACATCAAATTAGGGCAAAAACACATTTTTAAGGTGCAATCGCATTTGTGAAATGTCAGCAAAACTTTCATTAGTGTATCAGCCAATGTCAATGTGGCGAATTCATAAGACCAAAATCGTGCGGAAATCTTTCGCCCGTGTGAAACTCCCAATCACATGGATTCCAATTTAAATGACTGGATTACGTCTGTGAAAATTCGCCGTACAACGGTAAATGTGCCCGCACCTTTTCCCCCCAGATAATGCTAAACTCTTACTTTGATAGGTCTTTACTCCCAGGTGTCGTCCTCTCCACCATATTGGTGAAACCAATGCCATAGCGTTCAGGTAGTGTCTGATCGTGCATGTGGTTCAGCTGTTCTTCAGTCAGCCCGGAGAGAAACAAGCACTTCCCTATAAGACATTCAAATCAAAAAACAAGTATGAATACATAAACAACCTTTAACTACGATTGAAATCGGCTGAATAATACATACAAAAATGGTTCCCAGGATTTGGATAATGCCTTCCCTTGAAGGCTGACAACAGTCCAGGATTGATTCCGATCTACAAAATTAGCAAAAAATGGCATACAATAAATACATTTAAACCAGATTTATATATACATACACACTTACTGGCCACTTTATTAGGTACACCTGTTCAACTGCTTGTTAATGCAAATATCTAATCAGCCAATAACATGGCAGCAACTCAATGCATTTAAGCATGCAGACATGCTTGCAGTCAATATAATACAATAGGCTTGTTCGACTTGAACCGGCGCTGCACAGACCGATCGGTGAATGACATCAAAATACCGCGAGAGCGAATAGAGAGTAGACTGCTCCTTATGCTTTTGAATTGCCCTTGCGGTACTTTGATGTCATAAACTGATCGGTCTGTGCAGTGCCGATTCAAGTCGAACAAGCCTATTAACTCACGATCAGCAAGTCAAGATTATGTGTGATGACGTCTGGCAGCTTTCTAGACATGACTTCCTCCACTGACATGCCGTTGAACCGATCTAGCGTCCTCTTTGCTTTCTTGGCAGACTCCTCAGCTTCTGTCTTTTCCTTTCCTTCACCTTTTAGAGGCCTTCCCCTTTTCTTTCCTTTTGCTGTCAATGTCGGAGGGGCTGCAAAACAGATATTTGATAAGTTTTACAAATGGGCTGCAGAAATATCCCAGTTAAAGGGTTGTACCTGGTTGTTGGACAGAGGGTTGATGATGATGATTTTGAGGTTGATCTAGATATGAATCTTGATGAGGTTGATCCAGATATGGATCTTGATGAGGTTGATCCAGATATGGATCTTGGTGAGGCTGATGAGGTTGATCCAGATATGGATCTTGATGCACTGCTAAATCAGTCATGATTTTGTCTTCCATGGGTCTCTCGGCGTACTGTGTGGCATTAACCAGCTGGTGGTACTGCGGCACCTGCTCCGGCTGGTACTGTTGGGGACTGGTTTGATACCTGAGAAAACAGAATTACAAAGAAAGAAACACTGCACTTACTTGATACGCTTCGGGAATAATCCGACCCTTTCCTTGTCAGTGCTTTCACATTTAACATACACCATCATATCCCATTTTGAGAACATTTGTCGAGATGTTAATCTTAATCACATTATTTAAAAAAAATCACTAGTTTAATTCAAAGATGTATGAACTCTTGGGTTCTTTTTGGGCTGGGCAAACTTACCAATACTGAAGATAATCCATAGGGGCCGTCAGAGATGAATACTGCCTTTCTTCCATCTTAATTGGTGGTCTTACTTTAATAGATTAATATTCATGTTTATGTTACTAATATGCCAGCTGGTAAACCACACCTCCCTTTGTTTGATTTTTTTTATTTTTTATACATCCGTCCCGTTTTCATTAGACTTGGCTTATAAATTAAACGTCACAAGATAAAATAAAATACACATTAACTATAAATATACATATTTTAAAGGCTAATTAGCCTCATGTTATGGGCAACACTTTAGGATGCAGCCAACTAGCTCATTGCATTCAATAGGCTAAGAGCTGTGTGTGGACGCATACAAGCATAACTTGTTTCGTTACATACAGATATACTTCTGTGCGTTTGGGTTATGAATCTTACCTGCCATATATATTCTTCAGACCTTTTCTGGCACATATCAGTATTTAATGCAGAAAAATATGAGCTAAATGATGCTACACATGATGAATGAAGCCGGTGTAGGTAAAAATGTCAACAAAGGTAAAGTCTAGATTCAAAATAAAAGTCCCGGTTACTGATCCAATTACATATTTTTGGACTTAAAGCTTTACATTTTTATTTATTTATTATAGATGACGATTTAAAAGTTGACGTTTTAAAACATAAAGACAAAAAAACATTCGTGCTGAATTTACATCTAAGCTTTTATACAATAAAACATTAGTTTTCTAATGGTTGGCTTCACATTGTTGGACTCTACCATTATTTACAAAGGGGAAGTGGTATTTTTCTCTTCATGCATATCTATATAAAACGCATCTTATGGCATACATGAAATTACTACAGTTCAAGTAAGTGTAGAATAAAGTATTTAATCAATTTAACAAATTTTCATCAATTGCTTGGGTAAAATAGGGAAAATAATTAATTTCAGTACACCCCATGATAAACGTGACTTACAATACTTCCAAAGCATGTGAGACATGTAACAAGAACGTTTACTGCTGAATGTCGAATAACGAAACCTCTCCGTAATGTTATTTCGACTATAACTTAACAAGGTTAGTGTATCATTCTCCAGATTTGATCCGGAAATATAATCCTGTTGTCATTCAGTTGTACATATACTTCATTTGTTGCTTCGTTTAAGATACCTAGCAGTGATTAAATGACCTTACAAGCAAAAACCGATGTACTTAAATTGACTGATTAAATACTTATACTCACTTGAAATGCTTGTGTACATTATATCTTTTTTGAGTTGCATTGAAATAAGCTACAACTCTATGGCTACAACATATTAAAATGTGTTGTAGACTAGCTGTGAGGTAAACCTAGGAAAATAATGGCTTATTGTTATTATAATGTTGATAAAATTAAAAAAAAAAAAATCTAAACATGTGTTATTGTTATTATTATTTATAATAGATATTACATTATTTCAAATAGTGGTAATGGGTTAACATAACCCAAAATGTTCCTTCCTATTTAAATACTAACACTGTTAGTGGGGCAATTATAACTTTTTTTTTCTTTCTTTCTTTAGGTATAAATTCTCTTAATTGGCATAACACTTGTCAGCCAGCTGAGATTTAAGGATGCCAGCAGGTGTATCTTGGCCAAGATATCTAAGGATGTTTGCAGCCAGTGTGTTGTCAATGTTTGCTGGAGCACAGGTTGTGCATCAGTATTACCGTCCTGATTTAGTAAGTTTCCAGATCCGGTTTTGTGCTTTTTTATTTTTTTTAGGTGTTTGTACCATGGTTTGTACAACCTTGATGCTTGTCTGTAAATGTGATTTGGTATTTTATGTAATTTTACATATTGTCTGTAGGGATTTTACTTGACTGTCTATTTTTTTTTTTTTTTTTTTTTTTTGGAATTACATGCATCAATTCATGTTCTAATTAAGTCCAGGATTGTAAAATTATAAAAATAAATTAGATTATTTTTAACTTCATGTTGACTGGAAACATTATGTACGGCATAAACAATTTTATGAACAATTTTTTTCTTCCTAAATTATAGACCATTCCAGATGTCCCACCAAAGCCTGGAGAACTGCAAACAGAACTTCTTGGCTTGAAAGAAAGACAGACAGACTCTGTGTCTGAGAAACAGTGACCCATTGATTTGTTTTTCATAGCTACTGTTTATAGAAAACATAAAATCCTTTTTTCAAAGCCTGAGTAAAATGATACAAAAATTATTTTATTCTGTGAATAAAGTTATTTATACGTGTACTGTCTCCATTTGTCATATAAAACTCAAACTCAAAAATATTTATTTCTTTATCTGTACAGTTGTTTTTGTGTTATAGACTAATTGAGAGTTTCTGCAACCATTTCAGATCTTGATGCTTTTATTTGGGGGAAAAAACTAATTAAAATGTGGAAATTAAACTGTCTCAGTAAAAATAAGACTTTTCTCTGAAAAGATTGTTTTCGTCTGAATAGTTTTTTTTTTTTTTTTTTAAAGTAGGTAGGAACTTTTATTATGGAAAGCAGCCTGTAGTCGTGCAAACGGAAGTATGCATGTGTATATTTGAGCATGTACAGTTGAACGCACTTGCCTGACACTATCTATCATACAGAAGGCAGCTCTGGTGCGGTGGAAACATGCCGACTTTGTCCTTGCCTCTTTCAAACCTGCTCAGAAATAAAGAGAGTTTTAAGAGACTGAGCTCGCACTTTAAGTATCTGCATACTAGTAGCGGGACATGGTCCGTCAACAGCAGCACTCCATGGACCAGACGCTCCTGGGGACCTAAATGTGCTTTCGTGTCCCGGAGGCAGGGTCCCCTGGGACAACTGACAGCAGGGAACATGTGCACCAGCTCCGGTGACGACAAGACCAGCTGGCTCTGGTCTGTTTACAATGAAACCAAACAGCGAACGCTAGGTTAGTTAGTCTACATGTTCTAGAAATGCCTGTTCCTACTTTCCTCTTAAAATCCTGATCTGGCAGAGGACCAGAAGGCTGTTTGGATGTTGTATATGAGCAATGCATAAATACAATTGTATTTTTTTACTATATCCCAGTGTCATATCATGTTATATTTTACCGTATTATATTATAGATTGTTAAAGTTTAGTTATTTATTGCAGTGATATGTGCTGGCCTCTGTATGCCATGATTGGAGATGTTAAATGACTATATAATGCATACATTTATGTGCAGAGAGAGAGAGAGCTGTTTTATTTATATGCTATTATAATATTTAATTTATTAGCTAATATATTAAATGCACTTTTGTTCAGCGTTGAATTGATTTTTGTTTTGTTTACATTTTTCTTCTAATATTTGTTTTATTTTATTTCAGCATTATTTTAATTATTTTTAATAGTTTTAGTTTAGTAATAATAACAATGCTTGTCTTTACATGAAAACCATCCAAGATTAAATTAGCATGCAAAGAATTTCTTTTCATAATGAATGTCTCACTTGCAGGTTAATCATTATTCATTTGAGTTCTTTTTGAATGTATTCTTTTTATTATATTTAAGCAAGCATAATAAATCTGTGAACTTAAAGGGTCAGTTATTTATTAACGCACAAGTATGTTTTTTTTCCCACAGATTTAATTCCTGTGATATCAAGTAACTTTGTCAACCCAGACACCATCTTTGCCAATAATCAGATGAGTCTGCAGGACATTGAGATCTATGGCTTTGACTATGACTACACACTAGCTTTCTACTCCAGTCACCTTCACACACTCATTTTCAACATCGCCAGAGACATCCTCATTGAAGAACACAGGGTGACTGATCCAAGACTTTATACATTATACATTATATATATGTACAGTGCAATGCATAAGTTAATACACCCATGCTAAAGTTGACTAAAAAGAGAAATAAAAAAATCA
>JAPMNS010752088.1:0-17481 GCA_029874215.1 Squalius alburnoides
CGAGAGCGTCAAAAGGTTGGGCAGTTCTCGACTTTATGCAAATATCAAGCGAAAAACGCGGTCGGCGGCCAATTGCTGTGAGGTTCGGGATGTGACGTCTGTCTTGAGAGTTTAAACGTATGCAAATTGCCCCGGTGTTATTGCTGAATTTAGTACGTAAATCGTTTTGTTTACGAATTAAAGGCTTTGTAGTTGTTATATATGTTAAATATTTCATTTTGGATGTGTTATATTGGCTGGTTTTTATAAAAGTTTATACAATTAAAAGGATATCTTTGCTTGGTGCATTTGGAAGCAAAGCTGGTCTATTTCTAAATGTAATCGCGTGAATCTCTAATGATTATCCTGTGTGTGTGTGTTGTAAAAAACTTAGATTAAACACACTCGCAACAGACACACCCCAAAGCGGAGGCGTTATAGCGTTGCCAGCGGCACTGAGCGGAGTTTTGCCGCTGTAGTGGACACGCACCGTAACCGTTGTGCAGCGCTCAATTTAAACGCGTTTTTATTGTGTCCATGCGTCTCGCATTTTTAAACGCAAAAGCGCGTTCTGTGTGAATGTCTGAGTGTTTGCTTTTTATGTATGCGTTTTACCTCATAATAACTTTATTTACTCTTATTTTAATTAATAACATGAGACATGCAAAACAACAGGTTTATATTGCTAAGAAGCTGTGTGCCTCTGACCTTGTAGTGCTGAACGAGAAACTCTCGCGCCTTGTTGTAGATCATCTCGTCCAGCGCGCTGGAATAGAGAGCTAGCGTGTAATCATAGTCAAAGCCGTAGATGTCCACCTCTTCCAGATTAACCTCATTGTTGGCATAGATAGTGGAAGGGTTCAGAAGATTGCACACTCCGGGAGGAATCAAATCTGAGAAGGGGAAAAGAAACTTGAAGTTTATTATCATGCTTTTAAATAAGTAATATTTTTCAAATATTGCTTCATCTGTCAATAAAGGGGCATAAGGGAAAACTCTAGTAGGTTTCGACTAACACCTGAAATAGTTGTGATTGTGAATAGAAAACGTCGATCACGCATTGGAAATGAGGTTGGCAGTTGTTTACAAAATTGAACTTGAGGCCAGCGCCTCTTTGGAGCGGGGGAAAGTGGACAAATACGTTTTGGCATGAACAGACATTACAGAACATCACATATGAGAACT
Source organism: Squalius alburnoides (assembly GCA_029874215.1). NCBI lineage: Eukaryota > Metazoa > Chordata > Actinopteri > Cypriniformes > Leuciscidae > Squalius > Squalius alburnoides. The sequence continues at coordinate 1,165 of JAPMNS010752088.1, forward strand.
CAAATAAAACCAACATACCGTGCACAAGCCGTTTCATCTCATTGTATCTCGCCCACAAGTACGTTTTATTGTTGATCTGCGGGGCCGTGGACGAGAAAGCCCTGCCAGATTTGGTTAGAGGTTCTTCGCCTCTATTTTTGCCCACTATTTGATGTCTGTGCGATGTGACTGCAGCTGCAACGGGATTATGATTAGCTGCCAAATGTTTCGTCGGTCCACAGTTCTGCCCGTCTTTGCAGCACTTTTGTCCGTTCATTGTTGAACCAGCCGAGGCGAAGTTTCCACATGCAAAAGCAGGAATATTCAGTCCTGTGCAGAGCACAACACTGCAACTAGAGCTTTTTTGCCACATTGTATGGCTTAAATTGCCTAATTTTTTGCAAGCCATGTCTACACAATGCTAACGAAGTTGTTTACTTCTTTCATCCGTACTTGCCCAGCGTGGTAAGATCGCTTCTGTGGGAAACTGATACAGGCTTGATGAGGGCATCGCTGGTCGGGTGCAGGCTGTTTTATTAACAAATCAAATGCTAGACTTGTAATGATTGACAGTTCATCGAACCAATAAGACGTGGATTCTTCTACGTCACTCTTCTATGGGTTGGTTCAGGAGGAGAACGTGTTTACATGCCAGTCCAACCAAAACGTTTTCGTCATGAAAATTTCGCAATATCTCATGCTTTATGATTGGTCAAACGACCTAGCAACTGCCTACATGTGCTACGTGACTGAATATGCTTAACAGAATTTGTTCCTTTATTCTCGCATGTATGTACATGGTGTCACCAAAGTAGACTGGTCCTGCCTCAAAAACACATTTTGCTTATTTTTTAAGCATTCGTGGTCTTGTTCTACGCTTAGCGTGTTTCGTTGCAGACTTCAGGAGTGCGCTGCATCCTAAACAATGAAACAAACCGGACGCATTTAACTAGGGTTTTGTGCAGTAACAAAAATGCTGATGTAATTATCTCCTCTGACCATATGTCCGACTTTATCCTACTCTCTTATCCTTGCAGATTGGCCAAATTGATTTTTACTTAGGAGCCCATCCGGAATGCACACATTTGTCTTCAATTAGTCGATCTTAGGTGTTTGGAGCAAAGGCACGTTTTACACATTTGTCTGATCGACAAGTTGTCATAACTTATATATTGGGCTAATCAGTAAAGAAATATAAAATAAGGAGTGTAGAATGGCCAAAATGCTGCTACTTTATAACAGTTCTTTTCGGAAATAACTGTTGCATGTATTCAGATCCATACAGAATTCATTGGAGTATGTTTGGAATAGGGTGTGGTGGCAGAGGCAACTGTTTCGCGAGAGCGTGCTTTGTCACTGTCCCACCAAAAATACTAATCGAATTGCATAAACTTAATCTCGAAACCTTCAAGTGCATGTCAGTATCGTATTTCACTCCAAAATCTAAATGCAATAAATAGGTTTTTCCTTAAAGACTGAAGTTATTTTTTAGTTTCCGCCATGTTATTTTTTTCCATTGACATTGTAATCGGGACAATTACATAAACATAAAAAAAAGGTTTATTTTCTGTTCTTTTTAAAACTATTGTAAGGTTTCATTAAAGCAACATACAGTAGACACATTTTCTTCAAATTGGAGTGAAATGTGACTGGGACGTTTTTGTCAGATTCAATCAGCCGACAATTTCCTCCAATAACAACTGGAGGCAAAATGGTGAAATATCAGAACATCATGTTCAAAGATTGAACAGATGTATACAAGTCATGGCCATTACAAAACACTCTTTTCTATATAAATTCACAATTCCCAAATCGTGCAGCCCAACTCATAATTTCTAATTATTACAGCAAATATCAATCTTTGCCCAAATAAAAAGTCAAAAGGTCAAATAACTCATTTCAAGAGTCAAAACTTCATTCTCAAAACTATTTTGCCAAACAAAAGGGGAATTTAAAGACAATAACAACTAGTGGCAAAATGGTGAAATATCAGAACATCATGTTCAGAGATTGAGCAGATGTTTACAAGTAATGGTAAATTACAAAACATTCTTTTCCATAATATCTCTAAAATCAAACATTCCAAAGATGGCATAAACTTTGAAAACCAGTTTGATTGGGACAGTCATCAGTGTTAGTCAATCAGACACTTAAATGTGTTTACACAGCTTTCCTACAGTCAGACCGACAGAGTACTTTTCTATCACAAAGGTTCAAAGACATAACTTTCAATGACGAGCATTTTAACAGTTCTATAGATCCATCAGAGACAAACAAACAGATGCGATATCAAATTTATGCTTTAATACGAAACAGGCAAGCTGTTCATGAGCCCACTATTCTCCAAGTTCGATCAAATCACCTGAATCTTGTTATGTTCATGAGAAGCTCAACCCATATGATGAACAACAATCAGAGGTCACTATTAACGGACACTTTCATGTACATGATGTGGTTATCACCGTATAACAAAGATGTTGTCTCATCCAGCCGAAGAGGTGGTACAGGTCCTTCTCAGATTATTGCAGTCCAAGCTTTTGTTAAAAAACAGAATCTCATCACAATGATCAGAATTAGTTTTAACTAACATTTCTTCAAATTTGTGTCATTTTGATGCAAAAAACTCTTGTGTTCAAACCCTCAGTAAAAGCTGAAAGTTGCTGATGTGATGAGGATTAATTCTGATGGAGGGCTGACGCGGATGAAAGCCAAACTGACGTTTCTCACAGCAGCGTTCATTTCAGCAGGCTGGGTTTTCGCTCTGCAGTACCATCAAACATGGACGGAGAAACGGCTCAACCTTCCCGGATCTTTGCAGCAAGGGCAGAGTTTTCCTGACGAATGGCCTTGTAGTCTTCAAGAATCTTCTCTAGATTGCTAACTGTCCTTTTTCCATTCTCTGTCTCAATCTACAAAATCAAGAAACACATTAAACTGATGACACGTTTGAAAAGTGACAATGAAATGATGTTTGCTTAGTTTTCACAAATGAAAATGCATCTAAAAATTTGATGGTTTCACACCTGCTCCTCAAGATCTCGGATTTCTCTCATGATGGTTCCTGTGTCCTCAATGGTCTGAATTAGCNGCTGAGTGCAGTTCTGAGAGCAAAAAAAAAAAAAAAACCAATGAAATTAACTTCTGTTAAGTTGTGTAGAGCACTAAAGCACTGCTAATGGCCTGAGCTTAAGGAGCACACGCCACCTCATTATGTGCCATTGCTATCTATAATGTTTTTTGAAGGTACACAAGCTGCTTGTCTTTTGCAGGCCTTGTCACACAAGACAAAAATGTGGTTCAAACACAGTACCTGCATTTCAGGACTAAAGTATATTTTGTTCATTGACAGATATCAAGACCTGTGACAACAAAATATATTTTATCACATTGATTTGTTGATCATATTTGATATGCAGACACATACCTCATGTAAGGCAGCCAAGTACTTGTAAGACTTGCGGACAGATTCATCTTTCTTGGCATCCTGCAGTTTGAAAAGATTTCAGTGTTTTAATACTGAATTCAGTGTTTTAAAAACAAAACAACGATCACTCAAAAAAACACTACATAAAATGAATAAGAATTTATTTTGAAGTAAATTATTTTATTCTGATCATAATTTTTTTTATGACTTTTTAAAAACATTTCTGAACCTGATGTTACAGTTACAAAATATTAATCTTTTTTTTTTAATACTGTTCTTTTAAACTTTCTATTCAAAGAATCCTGAAAGAAATACCATAAAATATTAAGCAGCACAACTGTTTTCAATACTGATAATGATAAGAAAATTTCTTTAGAAACATCTCAGAAATAAACACATTTTAAAATATACTCAAATAAAAATAAATTATTATACATTTTTTTTAACTGTATTTTTTATCAAATAAATGCAGCCATGGTGAGCATAAAATACTTCTTTCAAAAACACGAAACATTTTTACAGACCCCAAACTTTTCAACAGTAGTGTATAAATGTTATATATTATGACTTTTGGACCCCACAATATATAGTACTGACCTTAAACACCAGTTCATCTGTGACAGCAAATGTTCGGTCCAGTTTTCCCGTCAGGCCGTTAATCTCTTTCTGCAAGTCCTTTGTGTCTGACAAAATCTGCAGGGGGTCGAATAATAAGGTCAGAGGTCAAAAGGCTTCTAAAGGCCTGCCAACTTCAAACACGTCATGAACTCAGATGAAGTATTTTATTGAGGGCTAGATAAAGGATAAACTCCAACAAAGACCTTAGTTATTTCCTCCTTCTGTTTCTTTATGTTGCCTACAATCTCCAAGATCCTCATGGTATAGGCTGAGCGAGACACATCTTTAGACAGTGTTTCATACTCGGTTAGCTGTGGAAAAACATTAGGATGGGGAGTACGCAAATATGCTGCATGTTAAACCAATAAACAGAAGATCATAAGACAAAACTAACACTTAAATGCTTTCTCTGACCATATCCTTACCATGCGTACATTTGTCTGTCCAATTGGAACATATTTGATGTTTAATAAAGAGTAATGTAATGCAGCTTATTATATACACAGTTTAAATACAGTTCAATATACAAAGTTTCCAATGGGGTGAGGTTACACAGCTGATATAAAGATGCTGATATGCAGCAGATATAGAAACCAAGTGGTGGTTGATGTGGACCAAACCTCCTCCGTCCATGGGACAGATGGCATACAACACTTTGTTTTTGTTCTTTGACTGGTTAGGACATGGTGTAGTGCTAAATGTATTTCCTGGATGACTAAACAGCAAGGAGAGGGGTGATAAAATGAAAACGTACCAGCTGCTTGTACAGACTTTCCTTCTTTTTGGCCTCCTCAGCAGACTGTCTGATTTTGTCATGCAGGTCTTTGATCTCTGACAGCTTCCTGGAGGACTCAGACTAAGCGAAAGTTTACATAACCGGTCACTTCGTGAAAGCAAAAAATGCAGTCACAATCTAATATAGGGTTGCATGATTCATGGTAACATCGCGATATGGGTTAGTGCGATTATCAAAAAAGGTTGCGATTTACATAAATATATGTGCTGTGCGTTTCAGAGTGAAAGGTGAGACTGTTCTTTTACATCTGAGCAGCTGATGACACAGTTTTCAGTGTCTCAAAACAGGTCATGTTTTCAGTTTGTGTGGAATTTATGCTCCACATCATAAATATCTTCATGTGTTCTGATTTTGGCTCACTTATAACATATTTTGGAAATGAAACATGCACCACCCAACATCACAAACTTGTAAGAGTTTATAAACCGGCTGTTGTTAACAAAATTTTAAAGGGTCAGTTTACCCCAAAATTAAAATGAAACCCTTAATTTACTCACCATCAATCCATCTTAAGGTGTACATGACTTTCTTCTTTTAGCCAAACACAATTGGAGTTATATTAAAAAAATATCCTGGCTATTCCAAGCTTTATAACGGGAGTGAATAGTAACAGATTTTGAAGCCCAAAAAAACGATCATCCATCCATCATAAAAGTAATCCATATGGTTCTAGGGGGTTTATAAAGGCCTTGTGAAGCGAAGCGATTTGTAAGAAAAATATCCGTATTTATGACTTTATAAACTATAATCACTGGCTTCCTGAACAGCCTTAAGCGAGTCTAGTTCCAGTGGAAAAGTGACCTCTGACCTGACGCATGACGAATTGACGAACACTGAAGCGCAGAGGAAAGAGCAAAACAAAACACCGGTCACAAATTAGAAGTCTAAACGAGACTTTTTAAAGAGAAATGTCGGAGGAATTCGATAAAAGAGAAAAGGAGCTTGAGTTTGTTGCCCAGCCCTATTTGATTAAACTACATGCGTTCAAGCTTACCCTAGCCTACTCCTACGTCATGGATCAGGTCACTCTTCCACCGGAAATCAACTCATGCACGGCCGTTACCGGAAGCCAGTAATTATAGTTATAAAGTTATAAATAAGGATATTATTCTTAGAAGAATGCATTGCTTCCCTTCAGAAGGCCTTTATTGAACCGTATGATGGATTACTTTTATGATGTGCTTTTTTGAGCTTAAAAATTTAGTTACTATTCGCTCCCATTATAAAGCGAGGAAGAGCCAGGATATTTTTTTTAAATATTACTCTGATTCTGTTTGGCTAAAAGAAGAAAGTCATATACACCTAGGATGATTGTGTTTGGCTAAAAGAAGAAAGTCATATACACCTAGGATGATTGTGTTTAGCTAAAAGAAGAAAGTCATATACACCTAGGATGATTGTGCTTGGCTAAAAGAAGAAAGTCATATACACCTAGGATGGTTTGAGGGTGAGTAAATTATGGGATAATTTTCATTTTTTGGTGAACTAACACTTTAATGGTTTAATATTTGAAAATTAAGATATTAAGATATATTGCAAAAACTTTTATTATTAATTCTCAATATTTAAAAATTTTACACTTAAATATTACAATAGCAATATTTCTTATTTTTAACCTTGTAAATAATAATAATAATCATAATTATAATTACTATAGTCATATTTATATATAATTACAACATTTTGGACCAAACTGTGCAGCTGTACAAACAAGATAAAGATAAAATCACATTTTATTTCCTAATTGCAGTTTTTAATCAGAAAAATCGCTTTTTCCCTGTAATGTGCAGTCCTACTCATAAATTCTCATTATTACACTTATGCAGGATCAATTAATTAGCCTGTTATTAATCAAGGATAATTAACTGAAGTGATTAATATCTACATATTTGGCTGTTTAGACAGAAGTGCAAGTAAGACTTTGACAAGTGTAGACGCTATAGGGCTGTAGAACACATCAGGGGAACACAAGGTACCTCTCTGTTGCTGCACAGCTCTTTTAATCTGCGGTGCTCATCAATCAACGGGACTCTGTGTTTCTCCCACTGAGAGGCCAAATGAACCACTCGTTTAGAGCTGGCCTCTACCACAGTCTACCAAACACAAACACAAAGGACAAACGAAAAGAAACATTTCATTACACGTCATCACAGGCTAATTACATACGATTTCATTCTGTTTGCACTGTCCTGTTATTCCCGTTGCTTTTGGTCATGAAGTCAGAGTTTGTAAGTAGTGTAGCTGGTCTACCTGTAACTTGAGCAGGTTGTTTTCAGCGTCAGGCAGTAGGTCAATGGTCTGTCTCTTCATTTTGACCGAATTCTCCTTCTCGGCATTACTCACTTCTTTCTGTTGTAGCTCATCTGACACCTGCAGACATTAATGCAAAGGAAAAAGAGACATCAATTATAAAAAAAAGAAAAAGTGTTTCACTTTTTTCCCCAATTCATTTTCGAAATCTGAGAATTTAAATATTTCCCCATATTATTACCGTTACATCACTATTTATGTGATACAATATGTAATGTGATATAATTTCAGCATCCCATTTCATATTATCTGATTGGTCATTACCTGCTGGATGGACACAGTGAGCTGCTTAATGTCTCCACCCACTTCTTCCATTTGGACTGACAATTGCTGCAACTGTTGCTGCAGAGCCGAAAGTTCTGCTTCCTGCTGGGCCTTTAGGTCCTCCTCTGATTGGTGAGAGCTGGGTAATGCACTTGCTGCTGCTGCCATCTGCTGGGCTGCTTTCTCAGGTTCCTAAAAAAATAATTGGTCTTTTACTTTAATTTGGCTTTTTAGTTAAGAGCCTAAACATTTAAAGATGCATCTCCAAGTAAAGACAATTAACTGGATAAAATATCTAAACTTAACTTTTGGTAATAGTTTTAATACAGACAAAAATAACTTGAAGTTATTCAAGTAGAGATTGACGAATACTGATCTTTTGTACTTTTTGTACTGCAGCAATTAAATCATAATAAACATTATGAATAACTATATAATTGATAAATATAATAATAATTTTGTTTAATTTTGGGTTTATGAATTGTTTAAAAAAAACGGTATTATAGGCCATTAGTCAACATAATACACAATATGAATATGTTATAATTGTTTATAATAATAATAATAATAATTTTGTGTTTTTAAAGGTTAATTTATTATTTATAAAGCTGTATTATAGTCCATTAGAATAATCATACAACCTAAGAAAGGTGAAAAACAGTAATGACCAATCACAGAGTCCTACTGAGCAAACATGTTATCAGAACTATAAATATTGTTTATGTTTGTCTCAGCCTAAATTACATGACAGCCTTCTCAGGCCTAGTCCACACTAATACATTTTCCTATTTTTAGTCGTGACACATTGAACCAATAGATTTATACCGCTATTGTGCCTGTTATGTGCTATTCACTTTTAGTGTTGCTAAATATGATACTTTGTACACTCATTTTGCAGTCCTACAAAGATGACAGAAACTTTACTCGCAATTGTTGTCCTGCAGCAAAAGAACATATAATGGTGACTGAGAGCGACCTGTGAATGTAAGATATTTTCTAAATAAAATGATCCTACCTGAAGAATAGCATGAGAACTTTATTATGTCTCTTCTGTCTGTTTCATCTCAGTGAGCTTTTATGAGGTTTAACGCATGTGCAGTAAGGTGAATTTAGCGTTTTCCGATGTTTCTGTGTGGAAAGTTTTGGAAAAAGCTTGAAAATGCTAGTGTGGACGGAGAGCGTTTTGAAATGAAAACGTCGTTGTCAAATGTATCCGGATTAATGTAGACGTAGCCTGACAGGCCGCTATTTTTAGTGCGTTCTTACGGCAACCCATCTTAAGTCAGTCAGTACACAAAATGACATCATACATCAGCACTCTACTTCTCACTTAACAAAATATTTTCGACAAATATTTCTCTTGGCACATATTTCTGGTACATTTCCGTGTCTGGCATGCTGCAGTCCCAAAATTTCTACATTTTAAGATAATCTTGTTAGTAATACAGTCATGTCACTGCATATTTTCCACGACATGTACTAAATTTTCCATGACTGTAAAACAGCATTAGAAATGTCAAGATTTTCCAGCGTGTGGGAACCCTGGCACATCACAGTTTGAGTAAACAATCTCTGACAGGTACCTGTGTAAAGGTGAATTTCTCTGTATGGGTGAAGCGTGTGCCTTTGGTCAGCACATCTCCCCCAGTGGAGACACCACCGAATGACAGCAGAAGCTCAGCAAGGTCAGAAGTCGAGCGTGTGGCTCCGTGTGCGTCAGGTCGAGGCTGAGCTGCCGCTCTTAGCTGCTCCTCGATCCGCTTCTGCAGTCGAGCTTTTTTCCTGGATCTGTACTCCTGAAGAGACAAGATAAAAAGAGTAAGTTAAGCAAACTGAGAACAAGGAATCAAAATGATTAAATAAATCAAAATCTCCAGTAAAAGACTTTAAAAATTACCAAATGAAATCATTAACATAACTATATCTCTTTGGTTGAATATTACAGTTTACTTAGAAAATCATGAACATTTAAATAAATTCTAAATCTTAAATATGCTGTGGTTATTTTCAGACCCAAAAAACAAGTAAACAGAAAAGAGTGAACAGAAATAAGTTACAAATGTGACTTGTGATTTAGAAATAAAATACGTGCCGGACCCTTGGAGAACTTCCTGGGGTCAGACAATAGGCCAGTGTATATGTTGGAGGGCAGATGAGGTGAGAATGTGGAACTAAGATGTGAGAGGGCAGCAGAACAGTCACAGGACACATACATGCTAAATGTCACACTTGTGTGAAAGACATCTCTGTGTTCCATCCTCATGTTGATACATGCCTTTAGCACAAAGACTCCGAAACCTTCTTTTTTTTAAGAACATCTAGTGTATTTTTCAATATAAGGAAAGTGAATGAAGAGTGGAGCTCTCAAGCTTTAAAATGACAAAAAAAAAAGGCATCATACAAAAGCTTTCTTTGAGGAACTAACAGCCGTGAATGAATCATTCAAACCTATTTAAACCATTCTTTTATGATTAAACTTAAACAAATCGTTCATTCACAAATCAACATTGTTAAAGAAAACTAAAACTAATAAAAAAGTTTGGTAATTGAAATAAAGTGTCAATTTTAAACCTAAAAAAATTGAAATTTACAAATGTTGTCTTAGCAAGTAACTGAAATTAAAATGAAAGATATTTAAAAATATAAAACTGATAAAGACAACAGCTCATAATAAAATTTATATAAAAAAAACAGAAATTAAAATGAACACCAAAAAATAAACAAATTAAAACGATTAATAAAATACAATAATAGTATATAAATAAATAAAAAACCACTGATGAACGCGAACAACATACCTAGGACAGATGTCAAAATTATCACTGAAAAACAACTTATATAATAAAGACAGAATCTAAATTTTTGGTCGAACTCTCTCTTTAAACATGAAGGGAAGCAGAATAACCTCAGGTGTAAGTCTTGAAAGGAGGCCTTGGCTGTTCCATTCACTCTCCCACTCCTGAGCGGCACTAAGTTCAGAGATGTGGTTCTCCAGGAGGGATGCTGGCACTGAGGCATGCTGGGAAGGTTGGGAGGTCACAGGCAGCAAATAATTCCTCCAGTATTCTTGCACCTCTGAGAGAATTCACAAAGAAACATCAAAGACAATGTTAGCTGAATGAGTCATAAGAGGTAAAATCATTTTGTCAAATTCCTTAAAGGTGTAGTCACACTTCTGGGGCAAGTGGCAACAAGGGCAATACCACAATGTATAAGACATATCACAGCAAACCCCAGGGTTAAATAAGAGAAAATGAGCATGCCTTTAGTCTGTTTCCTGGAAGAGAGCTTCACTGAATATGGCAGGCTCAGGGGCTGGGCATGGAAACTGTGACATGGGCCGGAACTCTGAAATGACATTCACACACATTTGTCAGGTAATTAGGCAGCATGGAAGCAGTTTCACCTCTATAACTGTACATAATGTATCATGGCAATAGTGTATAAATTCCTCAACCATATCAACATGATATGAATATTTGTAGAGTTACAAGAGTAAAGGCCCATTGATACCAAGAACAATAACTATGATGATAACTATATTATCGCCCACACCAAGTAACAATATAGTTCTGTTTATTATAAGCGTGCGCTGCAGTTATGTTGTCTGCCCCTTTAAATCCGGGTGCTCTTTAAAGAAGGATGGATTATGAATGGCAGTCAATGTTTTTATCGTTTATCATCTGGAAAATTTTGATGTGAAACTTGATTCCAACGATAATGTTTCTCTGTATCGTTATAATTGTAGTGTGGACTCTGCTGTTCTTTTACATTTAGAACCACATCTTAATCGCTAGTTATCGTCCTTAGTTGTGAACAGGCCTTTAATGTATTTCAAATACAGGGATTCCTGGGATTTCAAGGTGTAGGCATGTTGTGGTACCTGTGTTTTACGATGAATGGGAAGTCTACAGGACGGAGGGAGCCAAGGCACTGACAACTGCGCTCTAATTTGGGCAGCAATTGCTCTTTGCAACAGTGCAGACTTACCTAAGAGAGGAGATATAAATGTAGACGACAATCTGACTATTCTGAGAAACTAGCCTCATCAAAAATGTTAATTTAATCCAGTAATCAGAAACAACATGTGATGCCAAAATGGCAAGAAAACAAAAAAACATGTCTGCGATAGTGAGTCTGAGCCAGTCTGCACGGATTCCCACTGAGTTTATGATTGAGTTAATATGCTATTACCTGATGTTGACTGGATGCTTTCCAAGATAATAAAACATTTTAATGCAATTCTTATGCAATCAAGAGTGTTAAATGAATGAATGTAGAAGAACTGAGGGAGAAAATAAATCATTTCTAGTTTTATTGAAGAAAGCTGGGTATACTCAGCACTTTAAGCTGTTAGATTAACACCCTAGCCTAGTTAATCACATTACCCTTTGATCCCAGCATGAAGAACACAGCCCAACCACACCACTTCATTATTATTACACAGCCAGAAACTCATCTCTGGTATTAAAAAATCTACAAAAAAAAAGTTGAGTCAAACTAGATTTAATATTAGGTGAATCATTGAAAATCACTATTGCGTCATTCATTATTGTGAGGGAATGATGTGGATTGAAAGATACTTCAAAGAAAGGTTGGTATTTATGAAAGTCTGTGTTACAGATTCCTCAGAACTCAAAATGGCACAACATTAACTTGGAATTGCGAGAAATAAAGTCAGAATTGTGAGATAAAAGAGTCGCAATTACCTTTTTTTGTATTCTGTGGAGAAAACGGGCTACCATACTTTCAGAGAAAGAACTAGTCGCTAGATTTCAGTTTTACCATCTGTATTGCAACTGGTTGTTAAAGTCGCAATGAAACGCAAGTAGTGACTGATCATTTATCCAGCATGGTTATACATCTAAGTGAAACTTGGATAAAATGCAATTATCGAAAAACATATAGGATGGGGGCTTGGTTCTATTTGCCGGTTGCTGGTTGGATGGAGGCAGATCTGAATGCAAGCTTAAAGGCAGGGAAGGTGATTTGTTTCAGAAACATTTTTTGTTATGCTGGTTGAAAGTCTCTTCACATCCTGATAGCAATCACTAAAATCAGTGGTCTAAATGTATTTATATGTATATGTCTGTGGAAGGTGTAGGACCATAAAATGTTCATCCAGTCGATAAAAGCACAATGTCCTACCCGCCTGTCAATGCATGTATTTCCATACCTTCGCGCACCGTGCTCACGCAGACATCACACGTCATCAGCGTTTCATGCTATGCATAGTTAGACAAACGTCAGTCACCGAGCACCACAACCAAAACAGCAGCCACCTACAGTTCCTCCTGAACCAAAACAACGAGCTTATGCTGTGCTCACGCCATAACTACTGTAATTTGGGAGAGACGGAAACCTGTGACATTATACTTGGAGCGGCTCATGATGACTTGAATTTATGCGGTACAATGGCAACACTATCAACACCAAAATTGCAGCAGTCAGATGATATAGGTCAGTGCTCTGAAGTTGTTTATGTTCATTATTATTGTAATATTATGTGCTTTGAGGCATGAGGTAGTTTAAAGCCGTCTCCCATCTCGTTACGCTTTGACAACTCTGCTGTGCGCGTTCTAGGGGTGTAAATTGGGCCAGTTACATTTTTATTTCACAAATGCAACCAAAATATTTAACGTTTAATTAAACTCTTTGAAAATTGCACACCCTCTCTCAATTGGGACATTTTTTTATTATTGTGCATTCCAAGTAATATCAATCAAACTGCAGCTGGGTTGTTTTAATTAAGTAATAATAACTAAAAAAAACTTACAAAATTCAGGTAACTTACAAAATTAAAGTTCATTGAAAGTATGTTTTGTATATATTAAAAGTTATTTTTTTAGCAAGAGCAGATAACTCCTCAGATGACATAGACACCTGACTTTTCCCTCACCACTAACGTGCCGCTTTAGCAAGGCTCTGTGAAAAAGTTTGAGCTTTTATTTTTTTAATTTACGCCCCGAAGAAGATATCACGGGTTCATCAAGTTCGTTGAAATGATCCATCCTCGATCACTTTTAGTCAGCTTTGACGAAACACGAGCGCATCTTTTCGAAGTGGCTAACAGCCTTGTCACCTGACCTGAATACTGTACGCTGATTCGCTAAAATGGACTTATCAGGTTGGGTTCACAAACAACAAGGGTGCTTGTCGGTTTCTGCTGTAAAACATGAACTTTCGATGCCTTGACAATGGACAATTCCGGCTTTTTGTTACAAAACTTGTTTAGGGTTCAGTCAATCTTGTCAGGCGTCTATTTCAGCTGAGAAAATTAACGTTATAAAGACACACCAGCAGACAGTATGGTGAGTAAACAAAAATGCGTGCTTTGGCGGAAATGCGTAGATGGACATTACGTGAGGATGTGGAGAGTGTCAAAATAAAGATAAAGTATATCAATATTTTACATGTGGCTTCGATGCATCGTATCATTAGACTTTTGATCAATGCATCGATCCATATCGATGCATTGTTACACCCCTAGTGCGTTCATGTGTTTTAAAGGCAGTGTGGCTTTGGAGACGCTCTGAAGGGATGGTGGGATCTCATGTTTTCAAAGCTAGCTTGCTATTGCTAGCCGCTCCCAAAATTGCCTACCCTACCTTTAAGGCTGAATTTAAGAAAGGGGCCTGGTTAAAGTGGACTAAATAATTGGAGAAATCAAGCATACGTCACCAGATAGAAGTTTGTTGTTTCAAACAAACGGAAGATAAAGTTCAAAATAAATAGAGTGAATCTTCATTTCATGCAGAGTATAATATCAATAACAAGCATATGCAAAATACATAAATGAAAAAATCAGTAGTCAAACGTACCTGCAGGCTGGTCAGAGGCCTCTGCACTCTCTCTGGGCAGCTTTTCAACCAGAAACATGAACAGAGAGCGAATCTCTGGTTCATTGCTGTAGAGAAATGTCTGGTAGCCAATTTCCCCTTTAAAGCCCACATCCTAAACATAAATAATAACATATATAATAACTGCGAAAAAAGATTAATTACTGATGATATTACAATAATAAAAAATATTTTGATTAATGCAATAGTGGAAGATCAATTGCAGAGAAACGTCTGCGGTATCTATTGTCTGCAGTAATAGGACCCATATATTCTTCATTCTTCTTTATTCATAATTTATATACAAGGTATAATTGTCCACACTGTAACACATTTATTCAAACTTTTAAAATAACAAAAGTGCTTATTCATCACCAGTAATGCATTTTCACTGGTCATCATCAGCTGACTCAGTCAGTTGAGAGGGGTCAGGTCAAGTTAATTTTAGCAGTCAGAAGCACGTCCAGGCACCGTGTCTCTCACCTGACAGGCCTGTGCCAGGCTCATGCCCAGTCTGAAACGGGCAGACATGCCAGGGGGGAGCGAGTGGGACAATCCATTGCCCAGCGCAGGGTCGATCACACGCAGGCATCTCACCACAGCCTCCACGATCAGCTCACTGGTGAACTGCTTCACACTCTGTACATCCTCATCAATTTCGCTGGAAGATGATAAAGTGAAAACAACAACCACACAGACATGGACATAAGATAAGTTTGGCTTGAACCAAGATGCAAATCACTCCAAAGAGGGAGGAAATGACTTGTCACAACTGAAGAGACCTGTTAGATTTCGGATACTTACGTGCCCGCTTGTCTGAGAGAGTGAATTAAAATCCTATCGACTTCTTCCATCACGGAACGAGATCAGATATAGCTGTTCGACTGTCTTCCGTAACAATATTAAAGGCAAATGAATATCAGAAGGCTTCAGCTAACCCTCAGCATCGCCTTCACTACAGCCTGTGCAGGGCTGCTAGCCAGGACGACAGTTCGGTTGCCATGGTTACATTTCAAAACGCAGCTTCAAATGAACCGTAAAGAGCTATTTACCACATCCTCCGACAAAACGGCGTACCAAAATAACAGCTTTTTTCACCCAGTCTCTTCAAAATCAGCTTTTTCTGGAGAGGAAGTCATTACCTAGGAGTGTCCGACGTAGTGTATTATGGGACATGAAGTTTTAGACATTTGACACATCCATACTGAACTACTCATATAAAACTCAAGTTCCCGACATTCACAGCGCATTCAGGTCTCGTGACGAGACCGACGCGTAGGCACGTGCGCTGAAATGTTTGAGATGTTTTTGTAGGCTTGAGAGAAAATCCGATGATTATGACTTTATTATTATTATTAGCTGATTATATTGATCTGAATGCATCTATCGTCAATATTATTACGACTGAATTTCAATAGTTGTCTATATATTCCTTAAAGTCGACACGAATAAATTAGTAGCCTATCATGATTTACAGACTACACTTAGCCTAATCCTCAGAGATCTAAGCATTTTGTTTTTTTCCCTCCTTAAAATCTTTTTCAATATACAACAGGTTATTAAAAATCTATGATTAGGTAACATCAAAATAATTTACAGTATCCATTTCATTTTAGCCTATTTAGGGTGAATTGCCCTAATGTGGGACACCTAGGGTCTAGTGTTTGTAGGTCCCCCATAAATACATGAATGACAGTGTAACTGGGTTAGACAAAGCTGTGGTGTCATGTGATCAAAACCACATGACCTATCAAATGTCCAATCATATTTGAGGGAGGAGCAATCATCAAACAGGAGGCACCTTGTGTGAAGACCCTCCGAATGCCATTGACATAGAGTTTTAACAAGTTTGATATTAAGGAGTTAAACACATTTTAAACAATGCAATCCTGCTACTTTTTAGCCTAATATGCTTATGAAATGTTTGTCCATCAAAAAATAGTCTAACTTTGTGTGTATAAACTATATATTTTATATTTTTATCAAATTTATTAGTGTCCCACATTAGGAAATGTGGTTTACAAATCCGGGACAGCATGATCAGCCTAATGTGGGACAGTACTTCAATGAGTCAAAAATGTGTGGTG
>JAPMNS010752135.1:0-10356 GCA_029874215.1 Squalius alburnoides
TTATTATTATTATGTGCTTTAACAAGAGTCGACAAAGTCCAAAGTTCTTTGGAGTTGTGCTGATAACAGCCAGTCAGTGTAAACACGCTGTATACCTGCGCGTTAGTCAGTGTGGCCCAGGACAGCTCATTTGCATAAAGGCCCTCAGCAGACGCCCACTCATTACCATATTTTATATCGCCTGTCCTCTGGAAGCATCATGGCAAGTTATATCATTCAGTCCGACAGGGAAGTGGCCTAACTTTTCGGAGCAGGTGTCTTCGGCGGAACTCATTGGAGGAGTGAAGAGGGAACATTACACATTCTGCATTTCCCNACACCTCCCTGCGTACTAAACATTTAGATGTTCGCAAAAATGGTTTCCAAGTTGACGTCTTTGCAACAGGAGCTTTTGAGCGCCTTGTTGGACTCTGGAGTTACGAAAGATGTGCTCCTGCAAGCTTTGGAAGACCTGGACCCAAGCCCGAGCTCTTTTGGAGTTAAACTGGACAGTCTTCAGATGTCGCCCTCCGGTTCCAAACTCAGTGATACGGATTCAAAGCCGGTGTTTCACACGCTGACCAATGGACACAGTAAAGGGAAGTTATCAGGGGATGATGAGGGCTCGGAGGACGGGGATGATTTCGACACACCGCCGATACTGAAAGAACTGCAGTCTCAAAACACAGAGGAGGCAGCGGAGCAGAGGGCAGAAATAGATCGGATGTTGTCGTAAGTTTTTCACTTGTAAAATATAATCATAGGCTATTGCTACAAATCAAATAGATAAAAGTGAGAAAGAGACAAGGAGCAGCTGAACAAACATTGTAATATAATGCAGTTAAAGGCCGACTGTTACTGTAAAATTACGGTCGTTTGATAAGCTGCTACTTTTGTCGTTATATGAAAACAGTTCATTTATTCGTTATAATACAAACATTTTCACAGAAAAAGTACACATTTACTAAAAATGTGCTGACATAAAAAGTTATTCATAATGAAATCATCCCACTAAAATGGAAACGTTTAATTGTTGCCTTCTAAAATCACAGGGCGTTGATAAGGTCATGCACTTTTTATAGGCTAGGCTACCACTTTTAATTTAATCTCTGATTGAAGTTCTGTAAATGATAAAATGTAGTAGTTTATAAATCACTGCGATACGTTAAATCGACGGAAAATATGTGGTTGTAATGTATTGACCAAACTTTTCTCAACCGCGTAACATTGGCCTGAAATCATGGAAACTAAATTCAGTGCTTTTTCAGAACAGATTTAACTACTGACTGCAGTGTTTACAAATTTAAAAGCACGCGCCAGTGTTTCCTCTTTTCACATTCTGGTTACTAATTATCTACGTGAGTTATTTCTTTAGAGATATATCAACTAAAGAAGATCTATTTATTATTAACCACCTCTGCCCTCTCGAAAGAAAATAAATACACGCGCTCTGTTGTCTGATTTAATCTCTTTTGACTTTGTCCGTAAATGTAGGCTATTTTAGGATAGGCTATGTAAATGCAATTATTGATGATAATTGTTGTATTGTTATTATTATTGCTATTATATGTCACTATAATTATATTATTATTATTTAAAATACAATTGCAAAAAAATTAAATAAATTCAAACGCCTAAATGAATGTCTAATTGCATAGGCCTAGGCTATTTTTATAATTCAGCAAACGGTATAATCAACATCGACGTCACGAAATAAAGCTGAAAATCAAAACTAAAGCACGTGGAGTTGAGTTATTAATTTTATCCTATAAATCATCAACTGAAAGACACACAGTGACGAATGATTAGCGTGAAAGGAGATCTAGTTATTCATTGTCGAAAGTTATAAAGCAAGCTCGCGGACGGACATATATGTTGTCAGTCTCCAAATCAAACCGTCTGGACAGATTTCAAGAGCAAAGGTTTAATCTGAAATTACTATGGTAAGACTAAACTTCGTTTTAATGCATCTTAAAGCATGTCTGCCGCTTTTCGGGTTTTCTCTCCTTTCTTATTAGGGTCTATTTTTTATTTAGGCCTAACTTAGTAATAAACATTACACAATTTTTTATTTTTGTATTTTTATTTTTTTTTTATTTTAGAAATAGCCTATATATTTAATAATATATTAATATTATGTTGCATTAACAGCAAACTTACCAGCCGGACTCGAAAATAAGCTAAACGTGATTCTGTCTCTTCGTATATCATTTTCTCTGTGATTTTAGGCTATCCTATATAGACCTATATCACGTAAAGTTCATGTAAAGCTCTTCAAATTCACCAGATAAATTGAAATGCTCTCTGAATGTGAACGGTAGGCTAATGTATTTCTTTTGAAATATGAATGGAGTTCTTTGGATTTATTAGCATCCAACAACTTTTCTGTTGATGAATAAAAATTATTGTTATTATCTTGAAGCTAATTCCATAGTGCTATTTATTTATTAAGCCATGTCAAATTCGTTTAGTTACTCTAATCCTATAACCAGCTTTTTTTGTTTGAGTTTTTAGCAATCTTCGTCTCACGCAAAATGTTCTCCTTCTCTCTAAAATACAGAGCATTTTAAAACCATGTTTAATTATACTTTAGGGTCTTCTAAGTATTATTGTTTTTGAAATGGCTTTACAATGTTCTCGGTGAACAATATGGCTGTCGTGAAGTTCTTCAGTTGTCTCTAACTTGTCCTTTTGTAATTAAATCACAGTAGTTGGATTGCGTGCAATGAAGTCTTTAACCTTTGGTATTATTTACAACCTATTGAATAGGCTACACTGATTAACGATTGTTTATTAGCGCTGGGAACAATTGACCGCACTTACAAAACAAATAACATGTTAAAAAGATTAATAAATTCACTATCATAAATATAAAAGAATCGAAACCAACAGTTAAAAGGTGACTTAAACTAATGATATAAAATGAGTTTGTTGTAGTTATTGTTTTATGTTTCCGGTCTCTTCAGGGAGGACCCGTGGCGCGCGGCCCGCATGATCAAAGCATACATGCAGCAGCACAATATCCCTCAGCGCGAGGTAGTGGATGTGACAGGACTCAATCAGTCGCACCTGTCACAGCACCTGAATAAAGGCACGCCTATGAAAAATCAGAAACGCGCTGCGCTCTACACCTGGTATGTCAGGAAACAGCGGGAGATCTTGCGACGTAAGTTAATATTTGTATTTCTTGCTGCATGTAACAGTTTACTAGAGTGCTACAGTGAGAATATTGGCCTAGTAATAATAAATTGCCTGAATCAACTGCATGGAATTAAATAGTAGCCTAAAACACCACTTTCCACCGGAATTCATGCATGAATTATGAGGATTATGCAAAATCTATTCACTCTTTTTTTTTTTCATATGTAATTTTAGAGAGATACAGATGCAGTAAGGGCAGAAAGAGACACTTAAAAATAAAGGTTCCAAATTGGTGTTTTAGCATTAATGCCATAGAAGAACCATTTTCGGTTCCCCTAAGAACCTTCCAGTCAACAGTTCTCAAAAGAACCGTTCCCGCCCCCTTAGTGTGAAGAACATTCTTAAGAACCATTTTCCAATATAAAGAACCTTTTGTGGAATCTAAAGGTTCTTCATGGAACCAAATATGCCAACAAAGAACCTTTATTTTTAAGAGTTTAGGCCTATTATTATACATTTTTTATAAAAAAAAATTTTTTTTGGAGACTGGCTACTTATTGCATCATCATTTTGAATTTATGTTGTCATAAAAAGCGCAATGACATATAAAAAGGACAGTCATATAGAATTATGCAAAGGTCAAAGGTTATCCCCCATGGTGATTCAGTGTAACATCACACCCTGAAAGCTTAAAAATGACTGCAACAAAAGGGTTAAATATCCATTTCTTTCAAGAGATGTTACTTTATTTAATTAAGATTAAAAGCATATGCTCATTTAAACTATGTCCTGTATGAATATTCTGAAAGTGACATCAGAATTCCTCTTTTTTACGTTTCAGAATTCAACCAGATCTCACATGGCTGTGGCAGCAACATGTCAGACAAAGGCAATCAGGATCAAGTGCTACTTTTTTTCTCAGACTTTAGTCAGTCTGCGCAGGGTATGGTGCAGCCAGGGGATGATGCTGCCGTTGAACCTGCTTGCAAGAAGCTCAGACGCAACCGCTTCAAATGGGGGCCTGCATCCCAACAGATCCTTTACCAGGCTTACGAACGGCAGAAGAACCCCAGCAAAGAGGAGAGGGAGGCACTGGTAGAGGAGTGCAATCGGTACGGAAGAACTTGCTATGAATGTCAAAACTACTTCCTCACTTTCATCCCATTTATGCTAATATGTTTCTCTTGACTACATTCAGGGCTGAGTGCCTCCAGAGAGGAGTATCACCATCCAAAGCTCATGGGCTTGGCTCCAACCTGGTCACAGAGGTGCGAGTCTACAACTGGTTTGCCAATAGGAGGAAGGAAGAGGCTTTTAGACAAAAATTGGCCATGGATGCCTACAGTGGGCCAACACACAGTCTGAACTCCCTCCTTTCACATAGTTCCCCACATCACCCTCAAGCCAGCAGCTCCCCACCAGGAAAGATGCAAGGTATTGACACATTCATTGTAATCTCTTGTCTATTATTTGATATTGCTGTTAGCCTGTGAATGTGGCTTAGGGTCGGAAAATACATTTATTGATCATTGTCTCCTCTGCGGTATGGTGTGGCAACGAAGTTGAAGAAGGGATGAGGTAGTTGATGAGATCAGGGGGAAAGAAAGAGAGCAGGGCAGTGATCAATGAGTGTGACATAGTGAGCTGAGCAAATGGCATTGTTATTCCCAGCTTTGAAACACATACCAAGAACAATCTGCATTGTACCTGCAATCTCAGCTCTACTGAAGTCAGCAGGCAAGAGTGAGGCACAAAGAGCAGCCACCCTTGGACAGGACACAGGGTCAACCCTGGGTCATGCGGCTCAACTCACTCTCGAGTCCTAGTTATACCTGTAGGGTCACTGCGGTTTACTGGAGGCCCACTCCTCTGTTATCTAATGAATTGTATTCCCAGAAGGATTTATTGACTTTGTTTGATATGGCAAGACTTCGGCAGTAAAAGCAATACACTCTTTGACTCAACCAGCTTATTACCTATTGTTGCTCTTTCATGTTTGAGCGCCAAAGAGCCAGAGTGCTTTCGCAGTGGGTGTTTTGCTTGTTTCTACGCATGTGGCACAGCAATGAGTGGCTTGTCTGTTTGCGTGTGGTGTTTCCCTCTGCACACCTGACCAGTCAGTGACCTCAGGTTGTGTTAATTTGGATGAGAAGGGGGAGGAATGGGATGGTATCGGTCTTCTCTTCCGTGCTTTTAGTCGAGGGTCTTACAAGGTGTCCCGCCAGATCCCTGCCAGCAGAATCAGCTGTTTTTTGGTGTCAGAAGCAGGCCTGACAAGAATGGCACAGCAGGACCCCTCATCACGTTGCCAGGGCACAGCCTGTATTATGCATGCTTAATTGACAATTAAAATCCTCAGCTACTACATCTCCCAGGCCTTTGATAAGGGAGTCCCTTCTTCCCTGCTCTCTTTACCCTGTCTCAGCAGGGAACCCTTTTGTTTATGGTATATTAGAAGACTGTAGTGACTGTAACCAAGGTTCATTTATCTCTGCTGGGCCAAGGGGAGGGACAACTTGGATCCCCTCTCACCTTTATGGGCTGGGGTATAGAAGCAGTAGCTGGGCTCTGAGCAGAACAGCAGGAGCTGTCCGCTGGGCTTTGGCTCTTTTCGGGCCAGACAGGACTGATGAGCCCCTTCTGCTCGAGGTATGGAGGGTACTGGGTGATTCCCGGTCTCAGCCCCCCTCTTGGAAACTACGCAAACCCAGGTTTTGTTAAGAGGTCGTTACCAGGTCAGATCGGAGAGAGACTCTACTTTTTTTATTGATTCAGGTTTAGCCTATTGATAACAGACAGGCCATTTTGCCGCTGCTGGAAGGTCAACTGATATGTGTTTTTGGGGCCTGACTGTGATCTTCCCTCTGTTTGTGTTGTGGTGCCATTGGGAAAGCAAACCGCTTCCAGAATGCTATTTGATAACATTTAGGTGGAAAATGTTGGAGTGGTTGTCTAAAGCACTAAAACAGTATCCATTAATCTAAATCTTGTAATCTATTAGTAAAGAAACTTGTATTTAAGACCGTCATCTCATGACAAAGGAAACTAGAAAATGTACCCTTTAAGGAATGATTTTTAATTTACCCTCGATATATAATAGCAAGTGAGAAGCAGAGAACAGGAGAGTTCAACTATCCTTGCTTAGTCTATTGGGGGCCACAGAAAGGCTGAAAGGCCGAGTACGTCCTGCTAAGACCCAGGAGGCCTCTCATATGCGGCAATGCTATAATGAGCACTGCCTGGGGATGAAGAGCAATGCTTTGATATTACATGCATCCCAGGGAGAGCTGAACCCTTTAAAATCTGCTGCAGTCTAATGCTACCACTCCCCTTTAGGATTTCCCACCGCCCTCTGCCTCTAACCAAAGTTTGCAGTAGCAGTTTTTGTATTGGTCAAGCTATACTAAAAGGCGACTACAACGTGAATTGTTAAAGTTTAAAACAAAGTTGATTCGTAAGTAGTGAATGAATAAAATCTTGTCCAGGGAGATTGATAAGCCAATATTTAGCTATTTTGAGAATATTGTATCAGCCAATAACCTTATACACTGTCTAGATATAGCTACCAGCAATGGTTGCTGAAAGTGTCTGTTGCTTTTCTGAATAGCGTAATTAAGACTGGGTTTATGATACCATTCCATGTAACTTTTTATGTTGTGGTCTCAGAGGTTGTATTTCGGTTCCTGGTTCCCTCAGAAACCGAGCCCTCCTGCTGGTCAGCATGGCCCAGACAGCGCAGACCTGAATGATTGAGCGTGAGAGGAGATCCCTGCAGTCCGAGTGAATGCCTGACGGAGTCAGACAATAGCCTGTTCTCTCTCTGACACTTTTAGTGGGTGCGCGGTAGTAAAGTAAAGACTGTTTATGGTTGCTGGCCCATTGTGTGCTGAGCAGGTTGTAGGTCCAATGGAGTGCTTTATTGTCCTGCACTGGTGTTTACAAGACACTGTAGAGAGCTGGCAATGCTGTAAGTGTGCAGAGGGGGGCAAAGTTGTGTCTGCAGAGTTTCCCTGCACAATGAAACACAAAAAAGGATCAATCGATTTGTTCTAAGACCTTTCTGTCATATTTTTGCTGTTCTGCTAGTCTTTTTGTTTGGTGAGTCACTCTGGGAGCACTCTGGGAAAGAGGTTTTTAAAAACAAAGCCTTATTTCATTCGGCTGTGTCGTCATCTTGCTTGGCTAGCCAAACCTGGTATTTGAATGTAGGAGTAAAGACTTTTGGACTGAAAAATGCGTATGACATTAGCATTAATTGAGTAATGTTTACCTTGTTCATATCTGTGGAGCTTGGGGTTGGCAAACACCCATTCGATAGGAGACAGGCTGAATTCCTGTGGCCCTGAATGTTCAAGAGTACCCACAAAAGATAAAAGGTCTAAACAGAGAATTAAGCTTCAGGTGAGCATTATTATCTCATAAAGCTTTATTTCACGTAGACCTCTCTGCAGAGTTTAGCCTGCCTGGAAGTTTCTAGTAATCCTGAAGACCTTGAATAACAGGTTTTGGTGTTTAATTCGAGCTGGAGCCAACCTCTGCTCTGCCAGAAAGTGGCCCTCCAGGAAAAGGATTGGATACTCCTGACGTAGACTATGAAGTTCTGAAGGTCAGTGCAGCATAGTTTTCAGAGTTGCAGACAACCCACATGTACACATTCAGATGACCTTGACCGTTCAGGGACCAGGTGCGGAGGGCACTGTTTGTTTACTCTGCCCTAACTAATAGATACAAACTGGGCCAAATTTGCAAAGCATTTAGGAGACTAAATCTGATCATTTTCTCTCTTGCTTTCTTCCTTAATAGGTGTCCGGTACAGCCAACAAGGTCCCGGTGAAGTCAGTTCCTCCTCGACGATCAATCACCATAGCAGTAATGCCATGGTAACCAGCCAGTCAGTATTACAGCAGGTCTCTCCGGGTTCACTGGACCCCAGTCACAGTCTCCTGTCACCTGACGCCAAGATGGTGAGCACTTCTGAGCCTAGATAAGATAATGCATGCCTGCTCTTGACACAGAAACACAAATTAGGGCCTAATAGATACCTACCTTCACCCAGTAAGTGGGATTACAAATGCTGCATTGTACTTCCCAGTGCTAAACCTAGAGGCAGACGGCAGGCCTTGGCCCATAGTGCACTGCAGGGCCGATCTTAGCAAATGTTAGCCAGTGGAAGTGAGAAAGGGGCACGGCCGTGGCTGTGCCAACAAACCTGACAAAGAAACATTCTGTTTGTATTGATTAAATGCCCCACAGAGGAGGAGAAGGGTGCAGTTGTGCTTGTTCTCTGTCGATTGAGTGACACCGGCGCTCAATGGAGTTGGTTATCTGAATACTAATGTTTGAGTTGGGCGAGATTTTCATGTAGCTTTTTGTTTCAGGACAATTTTCTATGCATTAATTTTTCTAGCAAGGCTGCGGTGTTATGTTATAGGTCAAATTCATCATGGTTTAGGGTGGGTTTCTGTCAACGGCAGGGTAGGAGGAAGGGATTATGACAGCAGCTTATCTGAGTAGTCAGACGGTTGTCTGAGCATGGCCAACTCTTAACTCGGCTTATTCAAATAAACCTCTGTGTCTCTGTCAGGGCTCCGACACCTTCTTAAGATAAGACTACAGTTGAAACAGTTCTGGCAGAAGCATTAATTCTAGTCAGTCTGTTGAACTATTGGTGCATTTTCTTCACAGATCTCTGTATCAGGTGGAGGTCTTCCTCCAGTCAGCACCCTGACCAACATCCATGCATCTCACCATGTGCACCAACAGACCCCCAACCTCATAATGCCCATCTCCGGAGTCATGGCCATCGCACAAAGTGAGTGACCCACCTTGCTTTCCTTTTCAGATTCTTGATACATTCTCCACTTGACGCCTCATTGTTCTCGCATTCAGGTTTGAATACGTCGCAGGCACAGACGATACCTGTCATCAACAGCGTTTCAGGCAGTCTGGCAGCGCTGCAGCCGATGCAGTTCTCGCAACAGCTAAACGTCCAACACCAGCAGCTTATGCAACAGTCAACTGGCCACATGAGCCAACAGCCCTTCATGGCCTCTGTCTCACACTCACACAGTCAGTCCACGTTCCCTGTCCAGTATCTACTGATCTAGTCAAATTCTTTCAAATACCTGTTGATGTGAATTTCTGTTTGTGTTATCTTTACAGTGTACTCGCACAAGCAGGAGCCACCCCACTATTCTCACTCGTCTCGGTTTCCCCCCGCCATGGTGGTGACAGACGCCAACAGCCTCAGTACACTGAGTTCAATGTCCTCCAGCAAACAGGTCAGTCATCCACAACATTTACCAACTCAGATTTAAGTCTGTTAGGGTACGTTCAAACTGCAGGCAAATGTGGCCCAAATCCACTTACAGTTTGCTCACATGTGACTCAGATCTGCTTTTCTCATGACAGTGTGAACAGTACAAACCACATGGAATCTGATATTTTCAATTCTGATTTGTGCCACTTACATATGTGGGACTAAATCCGATACAGGGCGGATGTTTAGCAATGCGTCCACAGTCTGACCAGTCATATCGGAATTCACACAGAGCAACATTCGTCACAATTCTAAAAAAGGTAGTCAGTGAAGGACAGTGATGTGTCAGAACTCATAAGTATTACAGTGACAGCTCTATATACAAGCAAAACATGAGGGCTCATATTATAAATGTTTAAAAACTCTGCTCTGTCTTCCACGCCAGATCACACAATAAGTAAACGCATAGTCACTTACTTTAATGTCCTCCATGTTTACTTCCGTATGCTAGTGTGTTGCTTTATCGTTCTTTTGCACATGCAGGTCAGTTCAGGGCCATGATCTGTTAACACTGGAATTTAATATTGGCCACATTTAAAACAACAGTGTGAACAGCTATACAAAAAAAATCGTATCTGAGCAATAACTCTGAATTGAGCACTAAGGCTCGCTGTGTGAATGTGGCCTTTGAGCTGTTCTAACAGAGCTGATTGGTTTCTTTGTGGGTGGTCAAGTCTATCTGCATGTCCGTCATACTTCTGCAAGCTTCTTATGGGTAAATAAAGCCATGTGGGATGGAATTGTTTACTGTTATCACTTTTAGCTTCATTAAAGCTTCAAAGATGCTTATGACAGGATCCACAAACCTTTTTAAGCCAGTTACTTTTCATATTTCAGTCGCGTGACTTTTTTCGCTTATCTGCTATATTTATGACAATCAGTTGGGCAAAGTAATGGCGGCAAAGAGAAAAAAAAAA
>JAPMNS010752238.1:0-11666 GCA_029874215.1 Squalius alburnoides
TCCCTCACATGTTACAATGTACCCCACCTATGGGGCATGTTGTCACATTTCACTTCCATTCTTTCGCGGTATATCAAGAAAACAGTATATACTGTATTAATAAAACAAAACCACATAATTGTACTAGACATGTGGGAAAAAAGAAATACTCTGAAACATAAGTAGATTTACACAAACTGAGAAAGTCAAAAAGCGTTACTTTGTGCCCCGCTCTCCCCTACCCTCTCTCTTTCATTCTCTACTATTCTCTCAGTGCGTATGGAAAGTGGAGGGGTTAGCAAGCACCAAAGCGCTGGTTAATTAGTGTGCTGTAATTAGAGTGTCTCTGTCATTTTGTATATCTGTAGCGTAAAAGAAGGCGAGAGCGACTAAACACACGGTGCAGAGTGAGATGAAAGCTCAGGACAGGAGAGACACATCAGTGAGACATGAGAGAGGGGGAAAAAGATGTGACCAGGATAAAGCGAGAGAGAGAGACAGAGAGGCACCGCAGATTGGGATGTGCAGAAGTTTTGTCAAAGACATCCTGATGGCTCATTTCTTGTTAAATTTACTCTGGACTCACATTTACTCACAGGGACCAGAGATTGTGTCAATTCATTTGTGAATTTTTTGTATTTGTACTGTTCTGCAAAGCTTATACAAGCTCCGTTAGGAACCAATTAAAACTGAGGTTATATGTGTATGTGTGTGTGTGTGTGTGTTGCATGCTGACTCAGAAAAGTAAGCCCCTGTGCAGCCACCATCTGTTTGCCACGGCGTGCTCCTCATCGAACAATAACAACAATGGCAAGAAAAGAACACCAACAGGGAAATGACACACACACACACATACACACCTTCTCATGGTTTTGCTCCAGGTAATCTCTCACTGTTCTCAGGGCAACTTCGACTGCTTGTTCAGGCGGGTATCCTGCACAACACACATCATCCAACACAACACACATCAGATTTACACTAGGGCTTTCAATCAATTCAAATGTTAAATCACGACATAAAAAAGGGGTTTAAATTGCAATATGCTGATTGACTAATTACAATAATCACAGCTATATCCAAATAAGATCATTCAAAGACGTTACATTAATGTGGCAGAGGAAAGCACTGAATAAACAGTAAAAAAGGGTGAATTTTTTTTTTGCTTTATATATTTTAAATGTTGGGCGTACACATACAGACATCTTTGGCAATCGCATCTAGCCATTTTCCAGCGTTTCATATAAGTTAATTTTATTGTGTTATTTTCTTTACAATTAATCACACTCAATTGATGCATTAAACTGACAGCCTAAACCCAGTAAATCCAACAGAGCAACATAACTTTATATTATTACGGATACACACATTACTTTGATTGATGCACGGCACCATATTTTCTGCATGAAGACTTGAAAACGATTTACTTATGGTGGATGTTTTCAAACTGAAGCTGTTTGCTGGGTTCATTTTTGAGTTTAATCTCAACACGTTTTGCTAAGAAGGGGGATTATAATCAGTGACATGCACCCACACCTAATCTCTCCTAATCTGACCGTCTAATCCCAGCCTTAATCTGGAAATCCCTCATACTACTGCAAGTGATATCCACTCCCGGAATTCCTAAAATGAGTTTCCTACTAAATAAATAACCACAAATAAAAACACATGCATGAGCACAGAGGTCACAACACAGCCGAGGTTCATAAACGTACCATTTATTTGGTTAGATAGAGCGTCATAAACACAGGGAATGAAGTTGATGTTATTTATAAATGTTATTCATTGATGTTGGCTCATAAATGCGGTTAGTGAACGATTATAGGTTTTAATAATAAATGAGTCTATTGAACACTCTAAATCAACCAACCTGTAATCAATTACACAATGTCATTTATAGACTATGAATATAAAGGACATATAAATATAAATAACTGATGTGAGGCAAAACAATTAAAGATGAAAAGGCAACATTGATTAAGAGAAACCGCTGTAATTTGCACCTACCGTATACTCCAGTAGAGATGCAGGGGAAAGCCTAGACATCAACATCAGAGAGACATAAAAAGAAATAACGACTTGAATTTTATATAATTAAAAGTGTGAAAAATTTGTTCTTTTATCTACAAACTAGTAAATGTTTCTCTAAACAAATGTGTTGTATTAAGAAATTAAGGTTTACAAAGCACTTACTGTTGTACCTATTAGTACAAAACCACAACAAAAACAACTTTTACAAGGGAGGTTGAATGTAAACTGATTAATTACAACCCATTAAAGATACAATCCTTTACTAATGACAAACGAGCCACTTGTGTCCCAGAATTAAGGACCTTAGAAACAAAAGCTTTAATTTAAAGCAAATGGACCGAGTCACAGTGAACTGTTGCTGCTTTTAAAGGCATATTCTGCTAAGGAATGTCTTGGGAACCCCAGCACGTATTGATATAGTACTTAGAAATCAATTAAGGGAATGAATATTCTGTCATGTACTCACCCTCATGTTCTTCAAAACTTTGGATTACTTTATTTCTTTCATGTAACACAAAAGGAGCTACTGTACACTGCTGAACGCCCTAGCTTCCACTTTTCCATACAAAATAAGTGAATGGATATGGGGAATGTTGAGCAAAATATAATAAAACAAGACCTTCGTATTCATTTCATTCTGTTTCAAAGCTATCAGAAGACTTGTAATGATATAATGGAAAACTTTTAATGACACTTTAAAGGTAATTTTTTTAGCTTAATTATTATCTGTCTCTGTAAAAATTTTAATGATTTTTTTTTTTTTAGCACAACAACAATTTTTATGTTCTATAGAAATATTATGTGTTAAAATTACTATTGCTGTCACTGCGTCAATAACGTTTTTCGGTAAATGAAATAAAGCTGAAATAAAATATAAATATGGATGTAAAAAATGAAACAAAAATCAGAAATGTTGGCTTGGCAACTAACTAGAAAATTACTCAAATTTAAAATAAATGACCAAAAGATAAATAAAAAATATTTATACAAAAACTAATAAAAATGACATGAGCACAAAAAATTACTAAAACTCAAATTAAAATGTAAAATAAAAGTTAGATAAAAAATATTAATAAATACTTTGATATAAATATAAAAATAATACAAGTATTAATAACACTGGGAATGACATGAGGGCGAGTTAATGAGTGAACTTTTATTTTTTAGATGAAGTACTCTGAATAATACTTCACTTAAAGGTCTTTTTTCACAGCAAAAAACTGTTTCATAAAGATAAACAGGAAGTCCTCATAAGACATTATGATGCTGCAACAATCGCTTGCTCTTTTTTGAAAACCTTAGCTGTGCCTGTGTATTTTTATCCTTGCTGGTGCACTGTTAAAATCTTTTATATATACAGTAACCTGTCTTCAATAAATCATTCCCCGAAAGAAATAAAGCTGAAACGGCTCTCAACTGTTTTAGTAGATTCATATAAAAATTGTTAGGGCACCGGTGGAGTGCGAGTTATCTGCTGTGTTATGACTGGACTGCTGGCATTTTGATTCTTGCACCGTGAGGTGTGAGTGATACAGGGTGAGAGTTTAACATGTTAACAGTATGTACCTGAGTTTATGTGCATGCAGCGTTAGGATCGAGACTGTGGTAGGCCGTTAAAATTGCATACAAGTAGCTGTATCACTGCCAAGACATGAAGTCTGAATCTGTTATGAGTGTGTGTGTGTGTGTGTGGTGAGACCCTCACCACAGTCCGCAGGTGGTTCTTAGTTGCTGTGTGCAGACAGTTATAATAACAGTTTCTCAGTGCTTGTTCCTCTCTCTCCCCCACTGAATCGTGCACTATCGGCCCCACGGTGTGAATAACATCTGTGAAACAGAGAGACACAGCCAAAAACAGAGAGAAGTCGTACAAAAATATCAGAAAATATGTGAATGTGTGTTTAATAACTTCATTAAAAGTTTCTGTCTGCATCCCTCCCGTTCATCTATCCATGTCCCTAAAACACAAATATTTTACACTATCATTCAAAAGTTTGGGATCAGTACGATTTTTTTTCTCCAAAAAATGTACACTTTCGTTCAGCAATGACAAATTACATTAATCAGAAGGGACCAATAATACATTTATAATGCCATTACAGGAATAAATTACATTTTAAAATATATTATAATAGGAAACAGTTATTTTAAAGGCACGGTAGGTGAGTTCCAGAAACATGTTTTGTTATGCTGATTGAAAGTCTCTTCACATCCTGATGGCAATCACTAAGTTAAGTGGTCTAAATGTATTTATATGTATATTTATGAACGCACAGGACCATAAAATGTTCTTCCAATCATTGAAATTGGTCCGAATGAAACGATACAATAACCTACCTGGCTGTCAACATATGTATTTCCATACCTCCGCGCACCCTACTCGCATAGACCTCACACGTCATCACCCCGTTTCATGCTATGCAGAGTTACACAGAAGATGGAAACCAGTGACGTCACACTCGGAGGGTTCGTGACTCGAATTTATGCGTTTCAGTGGTAACAATATTAATGCTGAAATGAATCTGCAGCTGTCAGGTGGTACAGGTCAGTGCTCTTTAAGTTTTTATATGTTCATTATTATTGTAATGTTATGTGCTTTGAGACAGGAGGTTGTTTAACACCGTCTCTTGTGACGCTTTTGTTTGCTCCCTGCTGTATGCTTTCATGTGTTTTGAAGGAGTCGTGGCTTTGGAGACGCTCTGAAGGGAGGGTGGGATCTTATGCTTTCAAAGCTAGCTCGCTATTGCTAGTCTCTCCGAAAATTGCCTACCCTACCTTCAAATTGTAATAATACTTCACAATATTAATGTTTTTATTGTATTTTCGATCAAATAAATGCTGCCTTGGTGAGCATAAAAGACTTCTTTCAAACATGGTACTGATCCCAAATTTTTGAACAGTAGCATATATTTTAAACGTACAA
The DNA here is from genome assembly GCA_029874215.1 of Squalius alburnoides. Classification (NCBI taxonomy): domain Eukaryota; kingdom Metazoa; phylum Chordata; class Actinopteri; order Cypriniformes; family Leuciscidae; genus Squalius; species Squalius alburnoides. The sequence goes on from JAPMNS010752238.1 coordinate 4,931, forward strand.
ATATTTTCTTAGAGTAACTAAAAATGACAAGAGCAAATACACTTTGTTTAGTCCACACATCTGTGCAGTTACTCTTAAAAGTTTACAGTGCATTAAAAGATGGTATAACATAAAAACATGAATAACATGGTATAGTAAACAAAAATCAATCATTTCTTTTAGTCCTATTAAAAGTTCAAACAAATGTCATTCAATTATATTAAAGGGTTATAAATTATGCATTTTAAAATGTTCCATTAATTAGTGGTATCGGTATATCAGTATCAGTGATATTGGCCTTGGCAGAACTAGGCCTTTGTAACACAGTCTGGCTGAATTATAGAAATAACTGATGGTTGTTGGATGGGTCTTTTGGCTTGTTTCTTCTTATGACATGATGATACAACATCGAAAAATCTCTTCACAGTAATTGCTGCACCGATAGGTGCTGTCAACAGCTGAGTTGAAGAGCACTGATAGTGTTTAGTCCTTTCCACACCCCACATTTACCATGGAAACCGCAGTTTCTACCAAAATACCCAAGTGACGGCAGTTGTTATAAATAAATAATACAGTGAGATAAATAAATTAATAAATTCATATGGAATCCGCAGGATTTAACAATCCTTTTACTAGCATTGATTACTGTAATAACTATAGTAATTGTTGGCAGATTCTATGGTTTCCAGGGTACGTTCATAAGCGTAACAGGAAACAACAGAAATCATCAAAATAAATTATGTTTGATTACTTTTACTTGTTCTAAAGTAAAATTTAGAGTGTGCATGTTCAAATGTTTAGTTAAAAAGCAGTTTCCTTAGTCTGCAAAAGAATAATCATTGTTATACGTATAATAATATAAAAATGGTCTCTATGGCAATTGTCAATACAGCAAGTGAGATACTTTACATGCTTTTGTAAGGTCTTTTTTGTAAGAGAAAAGTGATTAACCCCTGATGTGTTATTAATTATTTCTAGACTTTTGATTAGACTTATTCACTTATACCAACTACACTTTCTATTTGTGGTTCCCATTTCTGCCATCTGTCTGTTTCTGGATTACTAAAGACCCACTTGTCTCCATCCTGCACCCTCTCATCTCAATTTCCTGTTTCCTCCTCCCATTGACATTGACACTCAGCTCAACCAGACGGTAGGTCCGTTTCCCTTGTCCTCCTTTTGCGTCTGCGTCTACCTTCTGTCTAAAACATTCATCCATCTGTCCTCTCAATGTCTTATGTCCTTGTGTGTCACGTCTGTGGCATGTCCTCAATCCTTTCCCTTTGCCCCGCTTGTCTTTTGGACGTCCAGCCTCCCTCCGTCAGTTCCACACCCACTCTTCTTTCCCTCATCCATCCGCCCCCCCGACACCTCTCTGTGCTGCGTGCTGTCCGGCTGCGTTTATTTACCGCTGCACTCTGCAGTGTTTACAGCATCGATCCACCTCTGTTTGTTTAGTCCAGCAGCACCATCATACATCAAGTCAGGCAGAGACATTAGTCACACACACACACCTAGACGCTCACATATGATATGCAAAGGGAAACAATGGACAGAAAAAAAACAAAAACAACTGAGAACAGTGGGCAAATGTTTGACTGGAAGTACAGTGTCACAAAGTGTTGTCATATTTGTGGCACAGCATGAACTGCTAAAGCGGGTGTGGAAGAAAGAGAGACAGGATGACATAATCACCGCAGACACAGGTGCAGCTGGAGGTTAAAGCAAACTACAGAAAACTGCCGGGAGGTTTAGATATCGCACTGCTCAACTCCCTCTGTCGCTCCTGTTTGCTCTCTAAAACAAACACACACAAGCGCACTTACAACAGAGTGAGCGGGGAAGGAATGAACATTTTCTACAGATTTCAGATGTTTACGATGGAGTATAATGTAGATTCGGGACCTTGTAGCTAAAATATAGTTTCTGAAATTGATAATTTAAGCTGTTGACCTAATCTAATAAATATTTGTCATATAATCATGTCATTTATTAATTTTTATATACACTTTAATTTTGTGTTGAAACCTGACATGCAAATGAATAGACACAATACTTGTATATAAATAATTATAATTTATTTAACAAAAAGTTTAGATAGATAGATAAGATTAGATTAGATTAAACTTTTAAAATTATTGTCATTATGCAAGGTACAAGTACAGAGCTAATGAAATGCAGTTAGCATCTAACCAGAAGTGCAGAAATATAGTGTTCAATATACAGATAAGAGCAGAAACAAGTCCACAGCATAAGTGGAGCTATAGCTTACAACAGAATATATGAATATACTAAAACCGTATAGAAGAAAATGGATGGATAAGATAAGATAAGATAGATAAATTCAAGATTATTTATGTACCGTATTTCAATACTTTTTGTGGCTTTTTGCTTTAATATATGCTGGGTCACAGTGTGGTCGTACAGCCTGTCTTCTAAAACATTTTATTTCACCATAACTTCCTGATCTGCTCATGAGAAAACATACCATTCTCTTTCTCCCCACGCAGCACCCAAACCAAAACCTGACAACACCCATAACGTATCGATGAATCTACTCCAAACTTGCTATTATCAGGCTCTAAATCACTCCCCTGTTTTTTCCCCCTCCTTCCCGCCTTCCTCCTGCCTGCTCGCCTTTCTCTTTCCTCATCTCCCTCCCTCTCAGTGAAAGATTTTCTGTCTTTCTGCTACCAAGTCTAACTGTTCACTCATCCAGACCAAACCCAAGTCTCCTGTCTCATGCACAAAGGGAGGCCCTGGTCTCTCCCACCAAACCCCCTGGAGAAAAAGTCAGTGTGCACAGCTATATCCCCATTCTGCAGCAGGGGAGCAGGTGCGCTGACTTAAAAAAAGACAGCTGGCTAAGACGGTGCAAGAGATCTGCTTATCATCTGAATGGTCCGAAGGTGTTTGACTCACTTTCTGTGTTTCACCCCTTTTTCTCAAATTCAAATCAGCTTGGCAGCTAAGTTACAATATACCCGCAGTCACCAGCCGATCAAGCACGACGGCCCTCACAATAGATCCCTCTTCTTTCACCTTGGCTTTCATGCGACTGGTTTTGACAAGAAAAAGCTGTGATTTTAAAGAAGGTTGCAGCTCAAAATTGATTTGAGATAACAGCCTTAATTTGAGGTCATTGTAAAAGTACAGTGTATTTCATTGGACTGTTTAATAAACATAATTAAATAATCGAACCTTGTTATTCATCCAGTCTATGAGCAATGAAGGGAGAGAGAAAAAGGGATTAGTTAAATAACAGGAGAGAGGGGTGGGTGTTCGATTGGCCTGTGTAGATTTTAATTAGTGTTAATTGGCCACAGAGGGAAATGAAGGCTCAGCGAGAGTGTGTGTATGTGTGTGTATTGATAAATATGCTACTCTCTTCTCTTTCTCCCCCCTAGCAATGGTTGTTTTGTATGGTTGGGTCCCTAGTCAAGGCTGTATTGGTACACAGGTGGACTTAGGGACTAACAGGATCTGCACATTCTGCCTTTCATTCACCAATGAGATCCACTGGGTTTATAGTTCACCCCCTCAACCCAGGCAGAGTATGTATTATTACCACACTTCTATTTTACTATAAGACACAAACATACACTCCCCTATCCTCATCCAAAAAGCAACAGATGTATGAGCACATGTGCAAACTGCAGCTCAGCCAGTCAAAACATGACAATACTCTATACAAACACACAAATCTCAGATTTTATTTAGGGGCTTTAGTCTGTAATTATAGATGCTTTCTATTACTATCACGCAATTGAGGTTAAAGCTGAAGTATGTAATTTCTCCACCACCGAACGGAACTGCAAAAACAAATTTTTTTTTTTAAATACGCCCACATCAGTCCTTAATTGAACAAACTGACAGCCCCGCCCCAACTCACGCCATTGGTAGAGTCAGTATTTTTTTGTGTACGACTAGACGGGTAGCTCAAAACAACTGGAATACAGAGACAAAATAAATAACCTATGAACAGCAATATTTATAGGATATTTCTGCATATTAGGATAGGATAAACAAAATATTTAAAAACCGAAAAGTTCTTCAGCTTTAAGGGTTTAAATTAAATAAATGAATTCTAAGCATTAAACGTTTGCACATTACTCGTTTTGCTATCGACATGATTGACATCTTAAATCTTCCAGCATGTTGAGGAGAGCTTTGCTATTACTTTTTCAAACGATCAGAACCTAGAATCTAGTGGATGATATAATATATAAAAATCCCGTAGATTTACACTGAAGGAGTGACCTGACACTTGGGGATTGGCTGAACATCCAAGCATTTGTGGCAGCCAGTTTTGCATAGACAAATTTTAACCTGCACCGCCATGATGCTCTGTACCCACATACAGAAACCTGAACATTTTCATTTAGAAATGTTACATTTTAACAGCTCACAAATCACAAATAGTCGAAACACCTGTTCGTACATAACTTATAATCCGATCAGTGTGCGGTGCACGCAGTCAGACACAGACACTAATTTAAGTCCTACAATTACTGCTGATATTTACTGTTCTACTCCCCGCAGTTCGGTACAGTACAGAAAGAGAGAGATGAGAAGGAAAAACACAAAGTTGGAGAGAAAAATCAACTAAAGACTACGTAAAAACTAACAGACAGCATAGCCTGGAGTGTAAGGCAAATCACTAGTGTGTATCTGTGAGTGTGTGTGTGTCGGGGGTGGCTTGAGAATCAGCAGCGTGTGCATCTCTGTCTCTGAACAGCAAGGTACAGTGGGGGGGGGGGGGGATCATAAATTAGACAAGGAAATTACTGCTAAGTGTGCGAATAAATTAAAGTGCGCTTGCTTCTGTAAACACTGTCTGACTACATAATTACTGAACACTCTCTGGAAGAGTGAAAGAGAGGGAGGGAGATGGATGGGGGGAGGGAGGGAGGGAGAGTGATAGGGAAAAAGGTTTGCGTTGATGGTTTATTCATTTATTCATTCGGCAGCGTGCAACATGTACGCAACCGTTTGACATTTCGCTAGAGAGGTTGCACAACACCTGCTTACTATCCTAAGATGGGAAATATAAAACCATTGAAAAGTCAAAATTAAATGTAATTTAGTTTCTACAGAATTACTGTGCAGACTTTGATGTAATCAAGCGTAAACATGAGCAAGGTTTGCTCTTTTCCTTATCCATTTAGCATACTGGAAGAAATGTTTAATTCTAACAAATGATTCTGAATTCATCATCCTATTCCAAAGAGCTCAAACCATTTCAGACAGATGTTTATATGGCATTAGTGTGATGATCAGTTTGTTTCATGAGCAACTCACATTTTGCAGGCAGGCCGTAGGCTCCGGTGATCTTGGCCTCCCCCGTTTCGCAGCCGTTCAGAGTGGCACATTCCTTCTTCAACAGAGGACCAGCTCCACGATGAATGGCACCATCCACTGAAGGGGAAATATATATACACACATACATATTCATATATATGCACATACATACACAACAGTTATTTTTGTTAGCTATGAATAGATCTAGCATTCTGCACACTCTTAATTAGATACAGATAAACTAGTGCAGTAAGGTTACATTTATTAGAATGAATTTAAAAGAATTACTGACAGACATATACATGCATATATATATACACAATAAATATAAATACATAGTAAAACATAAAACATACAATATATTATAAATACACGTATGTAATATTTAGCCAGATAATTCAGATGAGAATTTACCGACATTTATGATACATTTTCTTTTTTAATTTACTTTAATTTAGTTTTTAAGACATTTTAAGCATGGTAACATTTTACATTAATTAACCACATTAGTTAACATGAACTAAGAATGAACACTAGTTTTACAGTATTTATTTATTATAGTTAAATGTTAATCTCAACATTTACTACATTTTTAAGATCAAAAGTTGTATCTGTTAACATTACTTAATGCACTGTGAACTAACATGAACATTTTTATTAACTAAATATTAACAAAGGTTAATAAATGCTGTAAAAACACATTGCTCATTGTTAGTTTATGTTAGTTAATGAATAAACTAATGTTAACAAATGAGAACTTATTGTAAAGTGTTACCAAATCATCTGCCACCACTCAATCTCAGGCAGCTGTATATGATGGGCCCTTTCTAAAAATGTAGTCCCATGACAAATATTGTGCAGTTTGGGATCGACAAAGCTTGTTTACCCCACTTTAATGCTGATAAACCCAACCCCCATTTATCATTTGATGACACAGAAAAATCAGATTTCTCATAGCACTAAGGCTAAGGGCAGCAATTTGAGGGTCATAACAGTTTTACTCAAGGGTTTTCAGCACCCTGGCACTTTTGCTGATATGTGCTCAGAATCTGCAGGAGCGAGAGATAGAGTGATAAAAAGATAGAAAGATAGGGAATATATACCGAGAAATACCAGAGAGTGAAGTAGAGAGAAAGATGAGGAAAAAACGGAGAGACGGAGGGACAGATGGAGGGAAGTTGTACTCAGGGCTTTGGAGTGGAGGAAAGGAGGATGAGAGGAAGCAATAGGGGAAAAGATGTGAATGTGGTGACGAGGTACGCCCGTTGGGAATAGCTTGCTTTCCTGTGTAATTGCAACATGCATGCACACACACTTTTTATATTACACAAACATCTTTTTAGTAGGTACTAATTGGCTTTTTGCTCACCTGACGGGGTTTGTGACACGGAAAAAAAAACAGGATATTTTCCTATATTGCATTCACAGTTTTTTTCAGCTCTCTGTCATATGTGAT
>JAPMNS010752242.1:0-10012 GCA_029874215.1 Squalius alburnoides
GATGAGGGAGTGCAGGTGCAGGGAATCAGTATCTGGTGATGATCAGCAGCAGGTGTGGTGATGGCTAACTGAGTGAAGGTGGGGACCAGAAGGGATGCTGGGAAGTGTAGTGCAGACAGGTTACAGAGTTGGTGACTGAGCTGATGACTGTGACATCACACAATATAATGGGTTGTATGTATATAACATATACAGCTGTTTTTTGGGGGGTCCTTGTCATTAAAAAGTTTAAAAACCTTTAATATATAGCACCATTTTAATTTTGACTGGAGTTTCTTTCTTTTTTGGGATGCATGGCACCACTGTCTTGAAACAATTCATAAAGCCACACACAGGTTTAGGTATCAGCAAAGTCTTGTGATGGCTTGTTTTTGCCTCTTGAAAGTTTATGTCTAGCCCTGTTGTAATTGAGCTCTCATTGTGCATCTATGACATGTCTTCCATTTCATTACGAGGTACTCAAGGCCGGTGGCCCAGTCAACGCGGCATCTGGGGCTTCTGAATCAGCAATAACTAGAAGGGTTCTCCCTGACTAAAGTAAGGCAGAACTCACACTCAGCTCCAAGGCTTAGTTTNCAGATACAGCACTAAATCCAAACAGACTTCACAGCCTAGTCACACGGGAAAGCTAGAGAATAACAGAGAGTAGAGGAGGACAGGAATGTAAGTTTTGCACAGGCACAAATTGTTACATGAAGGGTCATAAACATGGTTTTTGCAGTGAGGTCTGGATTATTTATCCCACATTGTTAAGTGCAATGGGGTGATGAACCAGCTGTTTGTAAAAATTAGAAGACTTGGACAGAAGCAGGTAAACAGTGTGTTAGTGTATTTAATTTTAATATACACGTTTTTCTAATGGTAAACTGAAAATATGATGACTTTTTTTGTCTTTCGATTAACATTTTTGCCCTCAGTAATAAAATATTTTAACCACTGTAAAGTAAAAGGGATAGTTCACCCAAAATGTATAATTTACTCACCATTATGTCATTACAAACCTGACTTTCTTTCTTTTTGGAAAAGAAAAGAAGATATTTTGAAGGATGTTTCAATTTTGTTGATATTATAATGAAAGTCAGTGGTGTCCTAACAAAACAATATTGGACCCCACTGACTTTCCTTGTCTTGACAAAAACCATAAAGACATTTTTTTTTTCCAAAATATCTTCTTTTGTTTTCCACAGAATAGTCATACAGGTTTGGAATAAGATGAATGTGAGTAAATGGTAACAGAATTTAATTTTTTGTGAGAAGTATCCCTTCAGAAAGTAGGTAAAGACTTCTCCAATGGCCAAACTTTTTTAAACGACTTCCTAAAGATGAAATCATTTCCTAAGTTAAGTGTCTTCGAATTGCAGTGTGTCATTTGGCAAGGCTATTTGGGTGAGTCTTGATCATTTGACCAACCATGTGCTGACCTGAAAGCAAATGTCTTGTTGGTTTTAGATCGAATTATCACAAAAACAACATCTGTATACTGTCATAAGCCGTATGCTATTTGTTTTTGGTGTGATTTCAGAAAAATATAATGGCTACCATGTAAATAGAACTAACTGCAAAATTTCTGACGTTACAGGGTCATTGACATCCCCCTTTCCTTCCTTTTTTTTGTAATGTTATGTTATCAACTTTTTCTTGACAGCATTTGCTGCCCCGATATCAAGTTAAAGCAACAGTAAATGCTTGATGACCAAATGTTGCATGAGGTTTGATTGATGTATCTGAATTACTGATAGCAACATAATTTATCCAGATATACAAACGGGGTGAAGGGATATCCGGAGTGTTTCCTTTCAAAAAGCATCTGGGATGCCTCTACTGGAGCCTTGTCATTTATGCCGCACATTAAACCGAGTCCAGAGAATTGCATGTATATTATTAGATGTGTGGCAGCTGAGTACTCTATTAATAAACCTAAAATTATTTCAACCCATCCATGCACTAAATATTACTCCCGAGAAGAATGTCAGGGAGGTTGGGGCTAGTTGTCACAAAAGCTTTTAGTATCTGTAATGTTTTAAGCCAAAGGTCTTGTTGTTTAGAAATTTATGTTTTCTATATTATCGTTTATTTTAGTTTGAAAAACTTTGGTGTATTCTGTCCTTTAAACTCCACAATGTAATGGAAAGTGTTTTTTATTGTGTTTAACAAGTGAACACAATAAAAACACACTGGCATACATTCTGACATAAGTCAATTATTTTATTTGAAATGTTGAACTGTGTTTTTCGGACAATGACATTTTTCATAAATGTCTGCTCAGGGTAAGTTGTTTTAAATCATGTAAATATAATCAATTTATCAATTTATTAAAATTATTTATTTATTTATAAGTTATTAATTTCATTCATTATTTTGTTTCATAATTGTTTTACTGTTTAAATTTAGTTTACAAGCCTAAAATAAACGGTTTAATGGCAGGTTGATTGGTGACAGTATGCCCCGCTATTGTTTCATTATGTGTTGAATGAACCTTGAATGAACAAAATTCCGAGGGAATGAACCTTGAATGAACAAAATTCCGAGGGATGTAACAGTGGAACCACTTTCTTGTTGCCAAAACTTTAAGGTGTGTGTTAGGTATATGTTGACTTTCAAAATCAAACCTCATAGCCTACATATTTACTGGAATAAATCGTATGACAACTTGGCCCGTTTTTACTATGCAGTGTCATCAATTCCTCCAGACATTGTTATTGTAAAATACAATAGTTCTATTCCATCTCTGTCTCATGGCAGTTGGCACGAGTTTCTTGAGTGGCTCCCTGGTAAACTGGAGCAGGCCATGTGGGCTGGGGTTGGGAGTCACAGTCGGGTCAAGTTACACACACAAAAAATCAGGTTGTAAGGACTCCTCACACCCCTCCCCAACACTGCAGTGTTCAGCTCCAGAGGGTCCACGCGCTTCTTACAAGTTTTCTCCAAAACTCAGCCAAGGATGGGACAAGACGTATGGAATTTACTCCAAGTAGCGTTTATCCAGTGCGAGTAGGATTATTTACACCGACCTTTTTATAAGAACTTTTATAAGACCGACAGGATTGAAGATTTCAGGGACAATTTTTTCTTCTTCTTCAGGAATTAACTGATTTACTTTATTTTTCTCCCTCAGTCATCGGGTTTACATCACTTACATTTTTATCTATTTTTATTTATGTTACGGTGATTTTTTTCTTCATATGTTTGTTTGACACGTTTAAAATATTGGTCTAATGCATTTTAAGCAAGAATGAATAAGTTTCTTGCAAATTTCCTCATCTTGGCGCTGATTATTAGCGCGCGCTCCTCATCCGTTCCCCCCGCGAAGAGTCACTCCGGCGCGGATGACAGTGCTTCAACACTGGCCTTTGTCTTCGATGTTACCGGCTCTATGTATGACGATCTCAAACAGGTGATAGATGGTGCGTCTCGGATCCTGGAGAGAACTCTGAGCCGCAGAACGAGACCAATCAGGAACTTCGTGCTGGTTCCTTTCCATGATCCAGGTACTACAAAATCCTATGTTTCAATCTTATGCTAAATGTGAATTATAATTCATCTTATCAGTTACGTTGCCTTATAAAAGTGATTCCAAAGAATGAAGAATTGCTGATCGAATATATATGCCTAAAGTTCCATATGGAGAAATTGCTTGATAAACTTTTGAGAAGTTTGTTAAACTTTGACCAAGCACTAGAATGTCAATGAACTAATTTGAACAAAGGTGTTTGGGCTGCTAGGAACATTTTCACCACCAGGGACCGCTGAAAGGTTGTGATCCGTACAAAATTAAAAGTAATTTAGAGAATGTAGAAGATGTTTTATTATTCATGTCGTGGGTATCCCCTTCATGGGTGTCGCCATTAACACCACATGATCAGCCATGACTGAGTTAGGCCTACTACTTATACCATGCCAATAATAATATTATAATTATTTTATGTAATTTACTAATCGAAGGAATATAAAAAAAAACTGACAACCCACAGCTCCCATGTAACGAATGGAACAAAACAATATAAACAAATAGCTTTGGTGTGAATCTTCAAACCATGTCACCATTTTTCAGTTTCTATCACTGTATGTTGTCCACGCTCATTAAATCTGTTTAAATTCCACATCTGCTCACAGACTTCAGCGGGAGCACTGTGTTCTCAGGTACACTTACACAATCTAGCCTGGTTCAAACCAAGTATCTTTTAGCCTTAGGGGGGTAGGGTGCCCATGGAGCTGATGAGAAGCACATGTTGTCTGGTAGTATGTAATTAACACAATCACCCCCAGTCCTCCATCCAATTCTCCGGAAGAGTCAACCCAGCCCCCCAGTTAGAGGAGAGACGTCAGTGCTAGACTGGTAAGGGGGATGGTGCCAGTCCTTCCCTCACCTTTAAATGTAGCGTTCCCTTGAGGACCTTGTAAACCACTGAGATCACAAAGACAGCCGGTGACAGACAGAAAGGCGTGACAGCAACACAACTTAATGACCCCTCACAGCTGAGAGAGGGATGGAGAAAGTGCAGAAGATGAAAATGAATAAGGAACCTAAACCAGCCTTGCTGGTCTTGGCTGGTTTAAGCTAGGCTTGATGCTCTCCTAAGGTGACCTACAGATGGTTTAACTGGTTTTTCTAATGCCCCAACCATCCATCAACCAGCAAAACAGCTTGTTTACAGCAGAAAAGATTCTTTAAAATATTGATATTAATGTTGATAAAATATCATAAAAGTTTACATATAATATAATAAGCTGAAAAACCTTAGCTGATCCGGTCTTAGCTGGTTTAAGCTAACCCAAGCTGATTTAGAGATGGGTATAACAGGTTTTATGTTTAAGAATGTCCAAAACGTCAAAACAGACCAGCCTGACCATGCTAGGAGAGCAGGGAATCATGCTGTTGATTTTTTTTCAGCAAAGAATGTTTCTAAAATATTAATATTATTGTTGACAAAATATTATTAATATAATGTTATTTTATAATATACTCTAATATATTAGGATTCAGCATTGGATCAGGATTCATAGGATGTTGGCATTCAGTGCTGAAGATCATAACTTAAAGGTTTTTTATTTTTATTATTATCATGTAATGGTGTATTGATCTGTCCTATTTGCTCTCAGAAGAAGACAGACTACCCCTCAGACATGGTCCAATTTTTTCTCTTCTGTCCATTCTCCCAAAGCACTGTCAAAATTGTAATCCTCCTCTTTGTCTTCTATTTTTTAATAACCTTTAAAAGTAAGTCAGAGTAATAAATAATGTGGGGATATCAGACCCATACACTGACCATAAACAATGCATTTTCTGTATGCTGATTCATCCATGTGCTGTATATTCAGCTCTCTAATCAATCAGATTCTGAGTGAGTCCAAATAAATGCCAAATTCAGGGAGGACACAATTCATCCTGAGACAAAAGAAAGGGAGAGAGATAAAGTAGAGAAAGGGGAACAGGTCAGAGATTATCTAGCTGGATGATGACAGTCCTAAAAAATTAATGAATGAGGTTATGAACCCAGTTTGGTACCACATGAGGACTGCTGGAATTTTGCATGGTCTATCATTTATTTTCTCAGCTGTCAAACGTTTCAGGACAGTCATTTGTAACCGCAGATGTTGATGAGGTAGAAACCGGGACAAATGTGTTTCGTGATTGGGAGTTGGCTGGGTCTGTATCTAGAAAGAGACTTGAGACACTCGTTAGTAGGGTCGTATCTGAGGAAGGGGCTTTAGTTGGACCTAATCCTTACTGTTTCAAATTCATTAATGAGGGTGAAGAAGGTTAATCTTTTCAAAACTCCTACTCCCCAGGGATTTGTTTGTTGAAGTGTTGTGATAGACTTTCCAAGCACTTAATGAAGGGCTCCAAAAGGACGGTAACCTGAACCTTCAGATTGTGAACCCAGTTGATATTGTAAAAATGGATGCTTCTTGATTTCTTTGTTTTTCCTCACCAGACATCGGTCCTGTTTCCATCACTACTGACCCTAAGAAGTTCCAGAAGGATCTTCAAGAGCTGTTTGTTCAGGTGGGCAACACACTATAAAAGAGCAACTTTTCAGAGGAAAAATAACCCTATTGTAATTTATTTAATAGGTATTCACCTATGGTTTGCTGGTCTAGCTATTCTCCCAAGCTGATTTTCAAATGGTTTAACTGGTTTTAAGTTTAAGCCCCAAATCCCCTTAAAACAGACCAGCAGAGAATTTTTATAGAATATAATTAATATTTATAACGCCCATTTATACGTATTAATAATTTATAACACCTTATTTGTTTAATAGAGATTAATAATTTGTATTTGATAAGGAATTAGCAGTGCTAAGAATGATTACATTATTTGATAGTAATTATTTAAATTCAGGCTGGTATCAATTAACCGCTAATTATGTTATTGGCTGATAACTAATGAATGGCCGATGTTGAAATTTTAAAATTTAAAATTTTATTCATAAATAAAAATAAATTAGACATAAAACACTTCACTGTAAGTGCTACAAGGGCAATTAGACATCACAACATTATAATGTACAGTGTGAAAAATTATTAATTTTGAAATTTGCTGAAGTTTACATTTAACAGTGTTATTAATTTTTTTGTTAAAGTTTTATAAGTTGTGAGTTAAATTATTAGTGTTACATGATGGTCAATGCTGCTAAATGAAAAATAGAAATTAGATAAATAATATTCTAAATAACTGAGATAGATTGATACAATGTCAAGTTTACATAATCAAATCATCTGCAAATAATCTGTGCTCCAGTTAGCATAATTTCTTAATTTCTCAAACTGCATTAACATGCTGAAATGATGGCCTGGCTTTAGTTATTGGTGATTACTGCAACTCAAACACTGCTCTGCCAGCATCCGCTTCCTCTATCCAAAATGCTGTCGTCCGCTTATCTTCAACCTCCAGACCCCCCTAGTTACCTTTACTCAGGTGTTTACACTTGTATTCTTTAGCAGCAAGAGACACAGCAGCCGTTGGCCTTTTCCTTCATAAATCATCATCGAATCATATTTTGTGCTCTGTATTCTTATTTGCTCTCTGTGGCTTCTGCTGAGTATCTTGGCTCATTCCAGCACTTGATCTGTCTTCAGCGCAAAATTTTTATTTGCAGTCTGTTCTTATTGTCCCTTTGGGCTCTAAAGTAAGTACTAGAACTTGTACCCGGGCCAATACAATATGTGCTTTTTTGTGCTCTGGTCAGTGCATAAATGTCGATGTCAACGATGAAGGCCTTGTTGTTCCCTCTCAGGGTGGAGGGGATTGTCCGGAGATGAGCATTGGGGCCATCAAGAAGGCTCTGGAGGTCTCGCTACCTGGATCCTTCATCTATGTTTTCACAGATGCCAGAGCCAAAGATTATCGCCTGAAAAGAGATGTTCTTCAGTTAGTGCAGCTCCGACAGTCTCAGGTACCGACGGCAGTTTGAAAAATCTTTTTGCAGAAATTACACTTCACCTTTAAATATTGAACATTCAGGTTGTGAAGTTATAAGCCATACATCTAAATATCTCACAGCCCATTTTAAAAATCCATCTGCTCTTCATGCAATATACCCCAGTGTTGACATTGAATCCCAACACCCAACCCCCCAACCAAACACTCACACTCGTATACGTCCCCTCTGAATCCAGGTTGTGTTTGTGTTGACGGGGGACTGTGGGGATCGCTCCCAGCCGGGATACAGAGCCTACGAGGAGATTGCTGCCACCAGCTCCGGTCAAATTTTTCACCTGGACAAACAGCAAGTCAATGAGGTGAGACGCATGAACTCCTATGACATTCATATGTAAGTAAATTGCAGACACATAGGGCAGTATAGTGGTGTGATGTGTAAGTTTAGTATGGCACCATAATTTTTTTGTCTTTATTGTGCACCAGAGATAAAATAAAATTAATATATATTTTTTGTGCTGTCAAACCGATTAAATCGCGATTAATCGCGTCTAACATAGAAGCTTTTGTTTATATCATATATTTGTGTACGTGTGTATATATATACACACACAGACACGCACGCACACATACACACACATACACACACTTATATATAATATACTGTACATATAAATATATATACACACATATATAAGCAAAAACTTTTGAGTTAGATGCGAGACAGCAATAATCGATTTGACAGCACTAATATTTTTTATATTCACCAGCAACTGTTGCTTATCCATTGGGTTTAAACTTTTTGATTCCCAAAAAAAAAAAGAAGAAAAAAAGTCACAAAAAAAAGTTTTTTCAAGCAAAATGTTTTTAAACTCAGTAGTAAAAAGAAAGAAAAAAAAATTCTGGAAAAAAGACATTGGTTGTTTTGCTTGCAATTTTTTTGGACGCACAATAATAATAAAAAAACACCTCCATTATCTAGAAGTACAGTGCTCATTCAGTGTGTAATGTGGCTTGGTTTCAATGATCGATGAAAGCTGTGAAGGACATGTGAAGGAATTATATCTGCCATAACATTAACTGTACAGCAGTGTTTTGAATGCAAAATCCACTTAACTCAATAATCTGAAAGCGCACATATTTCAGTCTGTGTTTCATGGTATGCAGACTAAAATGAAGCATGTTCGGTCATAGTGAGACATGAAATAAAGCAGACCTTCCTCTTTGTGAGACAGTGGTATCATGCATGTCAACACAGGACATGGCAGAGTCGGAGTCTTCCAGCAACAACTATGGAAAAAGTTATCCATAAGACAACAAGGCAAAAAGGCCTGAAAAGTAAAGAAAAGCATGTTTGCGGATATGTATTTGTAATTGGATATGTGTGTGTAATTGATTTATGGTCCTGTGGAGGTGGGCAGCTGATGGTAGTTGTGTTTGAGAGCTTTACCACCTGTACCTGTTGGTGAGAGTGTCTGCGCTCAGGATGACTGGGCAACCTCGAGCTGTTAACACTCTCCAACACCCCTTCTGCTCTGTGAGAATGGTCTCAAGGTCAGGGTCACACAGTTGCTCTTGGAGCTCTGACAGTTTACTTTCATCCCACAGACATTCACCAAGAAGGCCCAGGTATTACTTCATTGTCCACATTCCGCTCCGGAAACAGCCTTTCAAAGTATACTACTTTGGCCATGAACTAATCCTTTAAGCTCTGTAAATTCTCTGTATGTGCTGCTTAAATAACTTCTTGTGTCAAATTTAAACATCTTTTATATGGTTCGGTTACACAGTGCCCCATACAGGTTCTTCCCAGTGTTCTTCATTCCTAGTTAATACATGTTCCTAAATTCTCCGACATTTTATGTCCAAGTATGAAAACACACTCCCATGTCAGGTGCATTTTTTACTTTTGATTAGTCTATGGGTGGGATTTTGAAAAACGAATGAAGGCAAATCCGTAAATCCGCAGAAACCTCAAGATTGCTCTCCACATCTACCCTGAATGGTTCTTCTCTGATAGGAGTTAAATAAGCAAGAGCCAAATCAAATACACACAGCGCTTTGTCATTTTTTTGTGAGGGGAAGGGGGCAAAGAGAGAGAGCAGGGCTTATTTTACTTAGTAATCCCGGATATGATCTATCATGCCTGCTCTATCCAGCACAGCTGCCTGTCCAGCGTCCAGGTTGGACGTCTCCAACAGACAGCTCTTTGTGGAGCTGAAGGAGGAGGCACTACTTAAACAAAGGACGGTGCTCAGCTTAATCACTGGAGTGATTTGCAGATAAAGCTTTATGAAAGCGTGTCGGTGCTTTAAAGAGTCTAATGGTTTGGCTGAAACCCCAGGCCGGCCAAAGTCAAGGTGAAGGTGGAGATTTGGGTACTTTATTGACAGAAGACTTTATTGGCAGAAGACTTTAGGGTAACACTTTTTTTTACAGTGTCCTTGTTACACGTTACATACTATATAGTAATTGCTTTTTGTACATAATTACATGCAACTAACCCCAAACCACACCCTTATCCTAACCCTAACCCGTGTAGTTAATTATCATTACTCAGTACTTAAACAAACGGGTGGGCGGCGACTCAGGCTCGTGCAGGGACTTGATGGTCTGTGGTGCGCTGGTGCT
>JAPMNS010752333.1:0-10286 GCA_029874215.1 Squalius alburnoides
GGTAGAGAGGGGGAGGAGGCCGCCGCAAGTGAGTTTTTACGACCGTGTTGTGAAATATACGCCCCCACAGCTGTAGGGGGAGCTCGTGGGGAAAACATGCGACAACAAAAGAGGAAATCAACGAAGAAGTGACTAGAGTTTGATAGAGTTGCCGAGTTCTGCTTTAAAAATTGTCTTAGTCTAATTGAAGTGCTAATAAACATACTGAAGGTGAGAAAACTCGCACACAGTTTAACTTTCTGTGTGTCTTTCCAGGTATACTTCAAGCGGGACGGAGAGTTGATAGAGGTGATATCCTACGTTTCGCCCACTGTGGGTTACGAGGGTGCCGGCTCCGCTGGTGTGCGTGGAGCCAGACCTTTGATCAGCAGGGATCTGGACGACACTAAGCAAAGGAAGTCTCTATCTCTGCTGGGTCCGGATGGCAAGCCCGGACGCCTCTACACGGAGAGCCCTGGGCGGAGCTACATGGCCAGACAGCCCGGCCAAGAGCCCAGCCCGGCCACAGAGACCATCCCAGAGACAGTGGTCAGCCGGGAGTTCCCTCGCTGGGTTCAGAGTACAGACCCCCTGTACTTCTTCAGCAACACACACATTCCCCAGAGTGATGGGTCTGTGCTGGTTCAGGCCAAACTTACCTGGACGCTGAATCCACAGTTGGACAACGATGCCCTGTTTAGCTGTGAGGTCACGCACCCGGCTCTCTCTATGCCTATGCAGACTGAGGTCATACTGGGTAAGTCTTGCTTTTGTTGGCTTTACCATTGATTTGGCAGGATATAGATCTTAAGATCAATTTGAGGTGAGTTCACCTCCTCTCACCCGATCAAGGGTAAATCCCTTTACATCCCCATCTGACAGATGCAGCGAGACCAACACTGGTTTCTATTTGTTGCTTAATTGCATTACAGGCAAGTAGATTGCAGTTGCTAATGCAGAATGCAAAATCTTCCAGTGAGTGACAGGCCAATTCATTGAGCTGTCCGTGCAGTAGATTGAGTTAACTTAACCATGTTATTGAAAAAGTCAACCTGAATTAAAGAAATCAAGGATAAAGGGAATCTTGCCGTGCACTAAAATGATGCTGGATCTCACTTTTGCAACCCATTCTTAATTTTAAAAAAGCTTTACTGTCTGCTAATTAAGATGCTGAGGCGAGGATATGTAAAAATGCATGTTGAGTTTTATATTTGTCAGTGAAATTAAATTGTTGCTTTCACTTGTCTGCATCTAATAAAAGTCATAGAGCAATATCAAAAAAAGAATAGGATGCTCGCATACCTTTGTATTTTCATGTATGAGAGGCTTTTTGTGATTTTTTTTGCTTTTAAAGCTACAACAAAGATGGCCTTATGATCCCATTATCACTTCAAAGGCAGCACTCACTTGTAGTCTCTGCTATCAGCCCTCTGAAAAAGGCGAGTGATGAGACGCAAGACAAGATAAACAGAGACATTTCTCACACTTAATGGTAGAAGAGCAGTGCAGAAAGAGATGGACGAGGGGAAAGGACAAAAAACAAGGGATAAGACGAAGAAAGGAAGGATGGTCTAGAAGTTCCATTCAGTATTCCTCTCTCTTTCTCATTCTCACATGTTCTGTCATTCACGTCTCATTCCAGCATGATCTCCTCTGTGCGTTTCATGGCGGCTAAGACAGAAGTTTGCAATCCTATCGCAAGAGGATCTGCTTCTTTTACAAATGTTTGCCTCTTACCCTGAGAGATAGAGGGATGTGATTTTATTTTCTCTCAAACATGGTTCCCTGGTGTTTATGAAATAACCATTATAACCACACGGGAAAATAACAGCAGAGTAAAATTTGATTGCATATAGCCACGATATACCAAAACAAGTCATGGGATCTCTATGTTTGAGGAATTGATTTGTGCTAAATGACAAGGACAGATCCCTTAGCTTAACACATAACACATCAATAAGTTGTTTTACTATATGCAGTTGGGCACAAACTGTGCAACAATAGAAATGCATCAACTGGGAGTTTTTGCTTCACTGTTTTAACTGCTGTAGTTGTATTTCACATCTCTCAGTGGGCAAGACTGCTTTGTTATTTACACATAATAATGATACATGGATAAATGTGAAAATGTGAAAATGCAGTGCGGGTCCCAAAGCCAGTCAAGATAAACAAGAACATGCTTTTCAAAGGGGTATAATGCAAAGTGGTGATTAGTTGTTTACGCTTGCCATGCTGGCAACGTTATAACGAGCAACATTAATACTTGTTTTAAAACTATCTTTTTTATATATATTATTATCCGATTTTAAATATTTTGTTTTTAACTCTAGTCTTATGTAATGTGAAGCTGTTTTTGCACTGATGCCAGATCTGTTCATTGGTTTTGAATAAGCTTTTATTTTGTTTTGCATCCACTCAATTCCAGATAAAACAAGAAGAAAATTGCTTTTATTTGTAACATTTAATTCACTACATAGGCCTTACAATTTAGAATATAAACCATGTTTTCATTGAATTTCCTTAAAATTCTTGTGCAAATTTAACAAGTGCATGGTGTCAGCATCAAAGCGATATTTTTTTTAATGTCTGTCTTGAGAGCAGGAACGTTTGTTTCTGAAGCTGCACAAGGAAAGGAGGGTGTTGAATCATCGCTTGCATGGTAGTGAGAGCAAGAGAAGTAAATTTGCTAGAGTGCAGGCCTGGAAAAGCCTTGCTAACTCTCGATTTTATGTATTTTAACAAAGCCTTGTCTGTGCATTAGTTCGATCTATAAATTTAACAGCACCTAGGTTTCTTAAGAAAAAAAGATGAAGAGCACTATTTCAGCTTCTCTTTGTTTTCACCCTAAGAATACAAAACCAATATATGCAGTTTATTGGTTTTAATTGTGTCTTATCTCATACATGCATACACCATACAGTAGTAAAAAAATTAAGTAAAAACAGTAATATTGTGAAATGTTATTACAATTGAAATTACTGTTTTCTATTTTAATATATTTTTCAGCAGCCATTACTTTAGTCTTCAGTGTTACATGATCCTTCAGAAATCATTGTAACATGCTGATTTATTGCTCAAGAAATAATTTCTTATTATATTAATGTTGAAATCGGTTATGCTGCTTAATATTTCTGTGAAAACTGTGATACACTGTAATTATTTTACATATGGAAGTAAAGTCAGTAGCAACTTCTGTTCCATTATGACTTTAAGGAACAAGGCTGTTTTATTTATTCCAGTTACTATCCTGACACTTCTGGTGCAGGTGTTCCACTAACCTGTACTCAGAAAATGAAAGGCAAGTCATAAGTGCATTCACAAGTCATAAATCTTTCACAGTTTTTAATATTTTCACATGAGACAGAAACATCTTTACAGTGACTCAAATTTGTATTACACTCACTGAATATTCATGAGGCGAGTCTCACGCGGTGTCCTAAATGGATGCGGTTGGTCCATAGAGGCGGTGTTCTCAAAACGCTGTCCTCACCTCAGAGAATCATGGCTGGGCTTGTTGCCCTGACTTGGCTGTCTGTCAGTCATGTCCAAATATGCAGTGATTCAGTCAGTGCCTCTCCATAATTAAAGCTGTGCCAGGCTCAGCAGTGAGGATTTGCATGGGTGAAGGTGCTACTGATTCAGCAAAACACAGAAGGGAAATGAGTTATATTTTCACGTCCAGAGGCTAGAGATGATCTATGCTACACGCCAAGTTCCTCTACCCAATAGACTGATAATAAGTACACAGATGTTTATTGTGGGTGGTTTGTGGGACTGTGAACTAATCTGTGAACATGCAAACATCCTTATATCTCCATTTAGAGTTTCAGTGGCTTCAAGGTTCAGTGGACCATAGAAGCACGAGAGACGTTGTCATTTGAAGGTTTGGTCAAACAAGTCTGAGAAGAAAGCCAAGCTCAAGTATGACATCATTTATACATGGATAACAGACATCCTTTGGTTGGTCCTGTAACAACATTTCCTGTAAACCTAACTAAATAATTTGATTGGTTGATGAGAATGTTCCAGGAACATTCCTGGGTAAATTACATTAGCCCAGAGCCACACTTGACATGGTAGCACAATCTTAGCTTACAATATTTTCTCTTATTTCCCTCCATAGCAGCTCCTAAAGGACCCAATTTCATACTCGGCTAATATTAAAACTAAATATTTAAACTTTTTGTAGTTCTCTAACCTAGTGAAACCTGAAACATCGACAGCTGTGTGGCCCTCAGTTACATTGTTTGGATCCTGGAGTTGGTTCCAGACATCTGGCCATCACTTTACTTCAACAGCAAGCTTTTTATAGGGCTTTTTCAGGGTAATTCTGTTAAAAATGCAATTTAACCGGTGTAATTTTACCCTTTTTGTTTTCTTTAAAAAGGAGACTGAAATGGCAGAATCGTTACCTGGCATCATGGATAGGAAAATGTCCCATCTCAGTGAATTTTTTATTTGTCAACTCCTGTGGTTAGGTCTTAGGTTAGGCAATCCAAGGTATTGATCCGTTAATTCATCCACTTGGTACGGAAAAGGCAGGGTCAGTCTTCAAGTGTCCATTGCTCTCTCAGAACACAGGCCCTACCAATAGTCTCCTTTTGTTTTCCAACTGTTTTCTTAGGGAAAATCAATGAAGTCATTGAGTCATGATTCATGCCTTGACAAACTCTTAATCTCTCTTCTGTATTGCATTTCACATCTCTTTTTCTACTCTGCAGAGCCTGGCCGCTAATATCCCAAATCATTTCCATACTAAGAAAGCTGGCAAAAGAGGATTTCTGTGTATTCAGTGTAGTGTCCTGCCATAACTTGATTTATGTGTGAAATGCACATTCACAGGACCCATTACAAATGTAAGAACGGAAATCATAATCCATTAAGCAGCACCAGGGGGTAATCATTAAACTGACTAAGACTGGCCTGATGCCTCATTAGCTTTTGCTGGACACTCTGTGGCTTGATTGATGGCTAAAAGCATGATTAGCCATTGTTCCACATAGTTCTCAGTAGTTGGATTATCTGTATGTGTTGTAGGAGCCAAAGCGTAGCATTAGTCATAATGAGGGTTGAAAAAAGGCCACAGTGGGATGTATTTTTGAACAATTTCAAGTCTGATTTGCCTTTACTAAGCTTCACTCTGGAATTTTGTGTTAGTGCAAACATATGGCTTACAAAACTTGTTTTATGGTTCTCAGGGCTATGCAGAGTGGATGCTGGTAATCATAGTAAACGATGCAGAACCACTTAACAT
Source organism: Squalius alburnoides (assembly GCA_029874215.1). Lineage (NCBI taxonomy): Eukaryota > Metazoa > Chordata > Actinopteri > Cypriniformes > Leuciscidae > Squalius > Squalius alburnoides. The sequence goes on from JAPMNS010752333.1 coordinate 5,234, forward strand.
GGGACCATTCGGAGGCTTTTTCACACTGCTATAAAGCGTCTTGCTCGTACTGCCAAATAGAGGAAGTTTCGCTTGAGAAACTTGTGGTCTCACTTTCCAGACGTACAAAATCACTTTCTTATCTTTCCCTTGAGTACACAAGAGAAATCCTCTGTGCCTGAGAAGGTCAAAATATGATGTTTTAACCTTCCTTTCCTTCATCACATCCCAGCCATTCTCTGAGACCAAATTAAACCCATCTGGGAGATTCGGTCCACACAAGACAAGGGAATTAGTTCTCTAAGTGTCTCTTATCTTACTTCCTCCACCGTTTGCCTTGCACGCTCTGTTTCTTCTTCAGTAATGAGTGTCTACCCAATTTAGGTCCTTGTCCCTCTTGGGAAATAAATACTCCTCAGCAATTTCAATGAAGGAAACCAAGAGTCTCCAAGTTGACCTCCAAGTCAAACACCATGTCTTTAGTCTGTTAATACTGTGCTATTGTTTTAATGTTACCCAACCATTTTCTTGTTTCCCTTCATAGCGGCTCCTAAAGGCCCCAAGCTTGTGATATCCCCTACCAGGGCAAAGGTAGGGGATACGGTTCGCATCACCGTCCAAGGTTTCCAGGTAGGATCTCCAGTGGTAAGTGCATGGGGATTACGAAACCAGGGCCAAGTTCAGTTTTGGATATGAGGAGGTTTGTCCCACATGCGCAGTTAAGCCTGTGTGATGTATAGATATAGTGACCATTCTTACAGAGTGTGCAATACAACACATGTATCTGTCAGCTCCTGACCCCGCTGCTGCTATCCATGAGCTATCAATCCAGATGGTTCAGCCTGTCCGAGGAGGGTTGCACTGCATCTGACAAATTCAAACCGTTCAATCATTTAAGTTGCAATGAAATCAAAATAGAGGGTTTTCAAAGTCCTTTAAAGGTCACCAGAACAAAAAACATTGAAAATGATCTATTGAAAAACACTTAGGGCTGCAACTCAAAATAAAGACCTTGAGCACTCAAGGTTATTGGCAAGGACTGGGTTCATATCGACTGTGAGATAAGATAAGAGTCTAATAAAAGAATAAGGATGCTTTTGTAAATGGTCTATAGGCAAAAATGGATGAAATGCCATTTAGTTGCGGTTATTTTTTTTTATTTTCTAATTGATTTTTCTGATGTTAGTGCTCTATATTTCATTGTCATCTCCATAAACAGAACAAAGAGAACAAAACGAATACGCTGTTGCATTTAATAAATCTCGTAATTTATAATCATAAATTCATCATAAATTAAAGTCATAAATAGAGTCATAAATGATACACATGTTCCATTTAGACGTTTTTCCGGTTTCCCTGCCATTGGCCGTTAAAAGGAAATAATTGGTGTTTCGGAGCACTGCAAAAAGAAAAAAAAACTTATTTGTTTGGGGTTTTTTCCAATAAGAATATCTGAAAAAATTTAGGATGAAAAAAAATCCTTAAAATAAGACACACTTACTTTTACTTCTAAATTCTGTGAGACTTTCAGAGAATAAGTAGCAACTAGCAAGTTAAGGTTATTTTTTCACCCCATTGTCAAATAGTTTTCCTATTTTTAAGCATACAATCTCACTAAATTGTGTTATATTTGTGCTTAATTAAAAGCATTATCAAAAATAAACTTAATTAGCATTACAGTGTGTTAGTTTAATTTAGTATAAAGTAGTATATTTTCTGAAAACATGTTTAAAGGATGTTTTTTTGCAGTGAAAAAAAAATTCTTGACAAGAATAGCCCCAGAAATAAGGCAGAGTGAGTTATAATGCTAACATTTGGCTTCTCTTTGCTAGTGCTAAACTCCTCTCACTTGTGTTTGTGTTCTGTTTTGTATTCTCACCAGAAGGCATAAGAGCATCTGATTAAAAAACAAATCAGCTGTTTGTTGATGTATTTCACTGCAGCTTTTAGGGATTTTGTTGCTTTCGTTTGTTCTTGTCAAACTAGCTAGCAAAACAGGTGCGAGCACAGAGCTAGCCAGGAGCACTTTACTGTCAACGGCGCCAAATTTATACTTGCATCAATAGTCCGTCAGCTTACACAGACCTAGTGAAGCAGGGAGATTGTCTCAGTGTAACTATCACCGTCTGCCAAGAGGTAAAAAAAAATAAAAAATCTTCCCCTAGCAGATAAACACAGGACAGTTTGGTGATGATCCACCCAATCTTTTTGACAGGTCTGACTAAGAGATGTGTCTAGCCAACAGCATTCAGGTAAAAAAGAAATTAGACCCGATATGCTATCATCACTGAATCTACTTTACGCTATTTCATCCTTTGTGTCATGAATTTAAAGGAATGTTACTTTAGTTCTGTTTTATCCCTCCTAGAAAATCCAGGTAGCTTGGTGATGGTTAAAACAGACCATTTTCCTGTTGTTTTACTGGTCTTTGGCAGGTCTATACTGGTCATTAGCAGATTTAGACTGGTAATTCCCAGATTTTAACTGTTTTTAGCAGATCTAAACTGGCCATTTGCAGGTTAACACTGCATGGGTGCACGGGTAGTTTGTCTGGCAGATCTGTGTGTTTATTTCAACCACAATTTACATATTTGAAGTACACCTTTAAATAATAGAAAGAATGGTCACCATAAACAGGCTTGACGGGGACATAAATCCAGTTTGGATCTTAATATTTGCACAAAGGATTTCAGAGGATTTTAAAGCCAATGAAGATTTATTTGGAAGAACGTCTCCCTTATCCCTAGCTGTTCCAGAGCCCTGGGTTTCACATGTAGATGGATAAATGTTAACACAGAGCACTAAATACTGCCCTGCAGTTCAAATAAAAAAATTTTTTTTTTTTAATTAACAGATTCAATATCCCCTTTGGTTTACTTTGACTCTAGTAAATTCACCAACAGGAGGGGTCACGTTGTTTCCTTCCTTTCTAATTTGAAAAATGTATTTGAATATAATACAAAAGCATTTATGCTCTCCAAGAGCTTGTCTTACCATTACAGTACATCCTGATATAAACCATGTGAGTGCCATGGGGGATATTTTTGATCTGGATCTGACCTAATTCCACCAGCAAGTGCAAACTCATTTCACTGCAGTCATGGTGTGAATGTGGAAGTCCAGTGACACACAGCCAAGCCACACTCTCCAATGAGCCATTATCAAAGGTCACCCAGTGAAGCCACATGATTTTGTGAAGTTAGATGGATTGTGCCAGCCAGTCACTTATCAAATCTAGAACATGGGTAGATTGGTTTGATCAGCAGGGGAAAGATGGATCTAAAAACAAATCGGGATGTAGCCCTGGCTCAGGCACTGAGATTTTCTACCTTGTTTCTGGGTTTTATCACACCTTTCCTTTTGTGTAGAATCAAACGATCTTATAGTGAGCTTTCACAAATATTAAAATGCAAGGACTTATTCAAAATAGACATGAAAGAATTTAGTATTGTGTGAGTGGGCTTCCAGGCATACTGTAGTTCCAGACAATGCTGTATACACCATGGACCTCTGTAAAGGAGTGTATAAGAATATTTTATATTCTTTTGCCTCTCGTGGATTACCTGTTTGATTTGTTTTGTTTTTTTTCATTGCCCCGCTAAAAACCATCAAAACCCTAACAATCCTTTTCCTGGATAAATCTATAACAAGAAATGCCTAAATTGTTGATGAGTTGGTAACTTGGTACAAGATTTATATCTCTTATTTTTTGTCCTTTCTTCCAAACTGAAAAAGGTATTGATTATTGATTGTTTTTTTAAGTCAAAATGTTTGGTGTTTTTCGAAATGGGTTTAGAAATTATTCATAATTTAACAAGTTTCTTAATGTCTTAAGATGCTTTTTTAAAATTCACTGTATTTCTAATGGATGCACTGATATTAATATTCTGGTGATACCAATAAGCTGATAATTATTTAAAATGATAATTTTTTTATATTAAAATCTATATTATTTTAACTAAATAAATTAAAAATAAAACATTTTTTAAAAATCAATTTAAAGTGAATTTATGCATCACAGTATTATAATTTACAGTATAATTTTTTTTATTACTTTTTATAAATGTCTGTAAAAAAAACTAACTGTAGTTAGATGACAGCAAATGTTAAAATAGGAGAAGGCATGTACAATTTAATATCCTAAATATTTATCTAATATTGGGCCGATAACTGATTCAGTACCAATTTATTGTGCATCCCTTTCTGTATCTTGGGGTTCAACTGATTATTTTTCTCTTCATCTTGTTTTCTTTACTACTCATTACTACTGTACTCATTCTTGTGTACTAAACACACATACACTACTTCCAGAATGAGGTGTTTCCTGAGCCTCTGTACACCTGGACTCGGGTGGGCGGCAGACTGCTGGACGGCAGTGCCGAGAGAGATGGGAAGGAACTGGTGTTGGAGCGAGTGCCTGCAGAACTCAATGGCTCCATGTACCGCTGCACGGCCCAGAATCCATTGGGCTCCACTGACACACACACACGCCTAATTGTTTTTGGTGAGTCGCTCCAGCAGTAACTCCTTTTTCTATCCTAAATACACTACGTAAAGTTCTTTGTTAGTTTTTGTTTTTGTCTATATTTTGTCTATGTAATATTAAAAGTCTATATATATGTCATATTCATTAATTTTAGTAAAATTCACTTTAATTTTAGACAATGAAAATGACTATTTGTTCACAAGAAAGTGCAAAATGAAACCAAATATATTACACTAACACTAATTAACACTAAGCTGGAAAAGTGGCTTAGTAGATCATTAGATCATTAGTGGACCAAAAATGTGTGACATATGATAGATGACTATATTCACACATGACCGTCAAATTTGCAGTGAAATTTCTGGGTCGCAGATGTCTTTCCTTAAAGGCACACTATGCAGTTTCCGTTTTTCTCAAACAGCGACCCCTAGAGTCGCTGTGGAGTACTTGTATTTAACGGTACTGTTGTAAATACCACTCACGCAGAGCCATCTCTGCACTCTTCCGACTGCGCTTTCTTCGTTTTCTTCTTCGACTCTGCCATGATTCACGTCTGAAATGCGTGCTAGTGTCTTCCATAGAGGCTGC
>JAPMNS010752350.1:0-17129 GCA_029874215.1 Squalius alburnoides
GAGAGAGAGAGAGAGAGAGAGAGAGAGAGAGAGAGAGAGAGAGAGAGAGAGAGAGAGAGAATTAGAAGGATGCTAAAAAAAAACATGATTGTACAAAACTGGATCCATCAGCTTGACAGGTAGGACAAATGAGTTCCCTTACAGCAGGTTCCACTGTTATTTATTTGCATTAATAACCTGAAGGACAGATGCAGTGACCACTAAGCCTAATGAAGTGTTACAAGAGAGAGAGAGAGAGAGAGAGAGAGAGAGAAACTGTGAAGAACTTTTAGTATTATAAATGTAGAATTTTGGTGGCATAATGTTACATTCAGCAAGATTAGTCTAAATATTTATGCATATACAGTAGATCCCAAAAGTGATGTCTAGCCTAAGAAAATTTACATCATCAAATTTTATTAAAATTTGTAAAAGATTTTGTAAGCATGTCCATTGTCCTTGGAGCCAATTGTTTTATTTGTAATTACGCAATGAAACGTCAAATTGTGCGGACAATATTTTTGGCCAGACAGTCATACAAAGAAATTATAAACACATGAAAAAACAGGAGAAAACCAACTGATTGGGTTGTATGTGTATGGTTTTCCCTGTTATCTTTTTGTTTTAATATGCATTTTTTTTTTGCAATTTTTTGTCCCCTGCCCACCGGGATGTTTAGAGGATGCATTGACGTCACTTTTTAAAATATTTTTATATACCTTAGATTTCTTGTGAAATCTAGTTGTACAGTCAATCGCAAAGCTCTTTCCCACTGTGTTTTTAGATGTGTTTTGTGTGTTTTTCGGGGCATTCACACTAAAAATAAATGCTGCCGCTCAGTCTTTTTGCCACTCAGCGGGCATAACCACAGTCACTCCGGCCGATGGTGACGTCACGTGCATACCCTCTTCAGGCTAAACTGAATGGAGATCAGTGACATTACTCAAATTTAATACAGATTCAGGAATGTAAATGATTAGGCCAACCTTATTAAGCAGTAATCAGGTAGCAGGAGATAAGGCACAGGATATCATCAAGTCCCAGGTCAGGTGATTATGCAGTCACCAATAGGTGTGTTCGACACCTGGTCCAGCTGGATGTAAACAATTGGCGAGAGTTGCCGCGTACAGACGGGAGGAGCTGAAAACGGAGACGAGAATCGGACATTTTCTGCTTCCCGTAGTGACGCTCGTGCTGTGTTTGCATACTTTACCACAGCTGAAGTTAAATAAATGCCATATTTGCCAAATACAGATATTTCAGAGACTTTTCATTTAATACTTTATGTACTGCTTAATACAGCATCTGTTTGTACAAGAATAAAGTTCAACAAATGCCTATACTGTCAATGAAGTGGGGTCTACGTTTTTTTAATCAGTTTTAATTTGACAAACATGACACAATATAACATTGATTCGCAACTACATGAAAAGCTTTTACTGTTATAAAAAAACAGATCTGTTAGCATTAGTGGAACTGAAGGTGTGAGAATAAATCAAGCGGCAACCTTCCTGTTTCTCTCTTGAAACCTTTTTTACAGTCTATGCTTGAAACCAACACGGACGTGACTAGAGACAGGCAGTAAAAGAGAGTCAATCCCATATTAAACCCATGTTAAAATGTCCAACTTTATAGCAGAAAAAAATTATGTTTACAGACTGGTGCAAAAAGTGGTTTTGGTCTATATAGCTCATTTTGCCCTTCATGACAACTGTGTGAGTTTTTTTTTTTTTTTTTACTCATCCGTTTCAAATTTTTGAGGCCTAAAAGTTCTGCATAATTAAGGCCATGCCCACTTGAGTGACAGGTGGATTGATTGCGTTACTACTAGCCGTTTACCTGCTGTCTATTAGCTGTTACGTCACCTCAGCTAATTCCAGCCATTGAATTTGCCATCTCTGTGCTTTTTTCAGGATTATTTCCTTATATGATTATTTCATACAATTATCAATTAATATGTATTGCTGTGTGGTTAATTGTACTAACATATCGCCCAAGAAGCCTGGGCTACATTTTTTCCGGTGAGTATTGAATTTACCTCAAGAGTAAGCTGGAAACGTTCGGTTCGGTTCAAATATCAACTGCCAATATCTTCCATTCACCTGAGCTAACTTGATCCATAGACTTGATCACCTTGAGCTAGGCAGGCGTGGTTTCAACAACCAGGCACCTCAGCTCAACCCACGTCCCGCCTCTTTGCTTATTTGCGGCCAGCTACGCCCACTTAAGGCTTCAAAAATGCTCTTCAGAAACCTACGGGTGACGTCATGTGGTGAATCTAGCCAATCGTGGAACAGCTGTGTCGTCATCAGAGCTCGACTCATTCAGAGAATGAACCAGGCTGCTCTCGAATCACTCTTGCGGTTCTTTGATAGCATACGTTACAGTCAAGTCAGCTGCCGATTGGTCTGTGCAGCGCTGCATGAAGTCGAACAAGCCTTTAGACTACTGAGAAGTGCACATGCAAAACCAAAACAGCCATTTACTAATCAGTGGCCAATCTCAAACCATTTCAACCATTTTCAACAGATATGCTGAACTTATGAAGGCCCACCCCTAAACCAAGCCCCCAGTGGATTGGAGTAAATCGGGTAAAGCAGTTGAAAAAGCCCATCGTGGTTTGAAAACGCCCCACTGATTGGGAAACTCCCACTAGTGTTCTGCAGAGATACATACCTGCATGATCTTGTGGTCATCAACTACAAATCACTGTTAGTTCAATGTCACTTTGCTGTCGACTTTCATCAAAATGTCAATGCTGATCCAACAACACTTTAAACATTGAAATATCAACCTCAAACAAAATGATGGTTTGGACTTTGGATCAAAACTTAACATTGTATCAACCATGTTATCTTGGACCAGACCCTTACCAGATAGGCTAATCTTCATATCTTTCGATTTTTTGCTATGCAACTACATCATGTTCCCAATAAAAAAAACACATTTCATTATAGTTATGGAGAACAATCCAAGAAGGCCTGGTGGCTTAATTGACAAGTTCCTCTGTGCGGAGACCCCCTGTGACATATTAGCCTAGCACGCTATCCTCTTATCCTTAGCATTCCCCTGCAAACAAAATAATTGTTCACTCATTTGAATAAGTGGCTCCCCAGCATGTATGATAACCATTGTTAAGACACACATAGCTCCAGGAAGATTGTTCTCTCTGTGAGATGAAGCCACGAGTGATGGACATGCTACTCGCAGATGCTCGCATATTCATTCCACGTATGGGGGGTAGAGAGGCACTTTTTAAACATGAGGCGGGAAGCTTGGGCAGGTATTTACTGCTGCCTCCAATCGCGCTCCTATTTGCCTCATCATGGGTGGCGAGGGAAGACGCGGGAGACTGAATGGTTTCTCTGAGCATCTGCAGATGCTATAACACGAGTCCCCGGAGGCATATAATAACCTATTACCTCCATCTCTGACTAAAACACACATTTAAACTACAATTACACCCCCTGCTTTCTCTCCCTCTTGCTTTTCATTTCATTCCCCTACAGCGTCTCCTCTGCAATTCAGTGCTACAGCTTCGGCAGCTGTGTTCCCTGTACACCTCTCTCTCTCTCTCTCTCTCTCTCTCTCNCTCTTTTGCCTTTCCATTCTCTCTTTCATCAGCCGGTGAAAGAAGTGAGATCTCACAGCCTGAGAGGTGTTTTGTGGGCCAATTTATTACCTAGTACAATTTCTCTCAGCATATATTTCCTACTGCTCACATGCACACACGAAGAGATTTAGTCAAAGGGAGTTTTTCTTTAACTTACTTCACATTGATTTCTGCACATTTAATGTACGTCAGATTGGCCTTTCTTTACATTACACGGTTCTCTTGACCAGGGTTTTTTTAGATGCCAAGTACCCCCAAATATGAGCATCCTTATCCTAAAAAATAAGTCATCCCCCATCCTAAAATTTAAGTCATCAATATTTTTGTCTTGTACAAAGGCCCAGTTACCATTACTGTGAAATAATATGTGTAAAATATTATTTGGACAATATTTAATTGCTATTAAGTTACTTTATTATGTTTCTTTTTATTCTAAAACTGTACCGTTATGCATTATTTATTAACTTATTTATTGTAATTAATTTTTAATTATTTATTTACTCATTTGTTTGTTTTAATGAGTCGATCTCTCATTTCATACAATTGATAGTAGTAATAAACATTGATTGTAATAAAAAATTACCTCACAAGACCTTGATTCCACTTGATTCATATGGACTACATTTGCAATGTGTTGCCTTGCCTTGCCTTGCCTATGAACATTTTGAAGCATCAAGGCGAAATTAACTTTCAACAGACGAAAATCTCTCAGAATTCAATACAAATATCTTCATTTGTGTTTCAAAGATGGTAGACCTTAAAGGTCTATTGTTCATTGTCAATAGTGTAGAGATGCATGAATCACAGCTCACACAAGTTACATTTAAAGTAAGCACCTTTCTGATGGTCAATGTGGCAAATCCGTGTGACAAACTTGAACCCATTGAGGAATCTGCCTATTAAAATGACCGAATTTGCCAAACAATAGTCAATGTGATGGCACATTTATGTGTTTGGAATGACACAAAGCTGAGTAAATGATGACAGAGTTATAATTTTTGGGTGAACTAACCCTAAGATAATATGCAGGTAAAATTCCATAATAGTTTCAACTCAAATCATTATTTCATGTCATTATTTGGTGAGCAATGTAAGAAGCAGGATAATGTACATTCAGCTATCAATATTGCAAAATAAACCCCTTGATGATACAAGACCTGATTATATCATAGCCTAACCTCAATGATGCCATGCTTAATGATGAAATGCAAAGCTAACTATAACATATTTGTTGTCACTGGTGTTGTCTGTCCCTGACAAGTGTGTATGCATATCTTAAAAAATATATATATTGGCCACCAAAACAAATGTCTTTATTGTCAACAGCTTAAATAGAAATGCAATAAATGTCTGAAGCAATTCCAGATAAAAAAATAAATAAATGCAGCAGCTTATCAAGTAGCATTGCTATATGAGGGAATACTACAAGGTTAAAACCTTGCAGTGTGATTGTTGCTTTCCGCAGTCCTGATTTTTGCAAGGAATACAGCTTTTCAGGTTTGACCTGTTCGGATTTTGAATTATTAAATCCGCTTTGCTCTGATGTTAGTACAAAGTGTGCAGTCCCAGGGACATATGATGATATGGTGCGCTGATATCAGGAAATCCAGCACTATATATAAAAGTAGCAGGTTATAGGAATGTAAACATAAGCAAAAAGATATAATACAGCCATGGCAACAGAAAGCCTTTCATTTCAGACTGGCTGGATGCAATTTCATGGCCTGTTCTAGCTGCTGTGGAGGAAAGGAATTGGGGAAAAAAGTGAAATCGATTGCCTGGATTGCATTTATACCTTATTGGACCACCTTTTTGTGCAGTGATAGGGACAAAAATGGATCTCTAGTCTGTGCTAGACTGACAGGAAGAAAAGAAAATGGGTTGAGCTGTGCCAAAACATGTGCTTTTATCCTCTGGCCTGAGAAAAGGGCTCACAGAGCCAAGAATCAGAAAGTACATCTAATATATTCCAACTCCATTGTCTTATGTGAAACAAATATGCACAATGTGTATTATTTTGAATACATTATTCATATGCAGGAAGGCAGGAACCACTACTGAATTTACTTAGGAAATTCTTATTTAGTTCTACTTATTTAGGAAATAAATTACCTTGAAGAATTACATTGTGTGAGACATCATCCATATAAACTACAAAGGTTTGTATAATTGAAGATGAATCTTGAAACAATTCTAATGTTTCCTTGAGCTGATTGACAACAGCATGTAAATTTATCTAGAGAGAGTGAGAGATAGTTTGAAATTTATGGATTTAGTATTTAGGTTGGCATGAAATGAAAAGTCTCCCCATCTGTTTCATAAATGCATAGATGTCTAAATGTCATAAACTCAATATTCTGGTAAAAAGACGGACTTTTCCAATGATTTAATCCATTAAGTAAATCTCTCACAACCTGTAAAGATTCTCTTTGGGTCACTTTTCACCACAAAATAAGAAAAAAGTTATTATATAACATTATTTTTAGTTCATTTAGATTTCACAATTGCATATGATTAAATAAATAAATCTTTTTATTTGTACTTTAAAAGTTTGTATACGTGATACATTATAAAAGTTTGTATATGTTGTAAATTGTTGTATTTATACTGATTTTAAAAATTGTAATACAGTAATTTTATTATTCATTGATTATAATGGAGTAAAAAAAAAATAAAAAAAATACTTAAAGTAAAACACCAGAATGCATTAAAATGAGAATTTGGGTTAAAAGTGCTTGATTACTATAAAAATCTTATCAGTACTAAAAGCTGGGTGGAACTTTAAACAAATAAAAATTCTGTGAGGGAACTGCAAGGACGTTCATATTTGTTTACCTGCATGTGACCATTAGCCAACATCAGTGAACAGTGAACATGCAAATGTGTTATTAAATTACTTAATTTTTTTACTTAAAATCATGGNGGGACTCCCTAGGTTACACTAAAAACACATACATCTGTAGCATTATCCAAACTTGTCCCGGTCTGAAGCTACAAACTGTGGTTCTGGCATGACAGCTACAGAAATCCATGTAATTGAAGAATATATTACAGTTTCTGTTACTCACACATAATTCTTTCTGGCTGATCTGGAATCAGGTTCCTCCAGTAGGCTACCATTGATTAGTCCTAAAATTTCTTCTTTACTCTCAGGGAGTTTTTTCTGGCCACTGTGGCATTGTTCTTGCTCACTGGGGGTCTGGGCTTCCAATTATGTAAAGCTGCTTTGGAACAGTTACTATTGTTAATAGTACTATACAAATAAATCTGAAAAGAAAAGAAAAGAAAAGAAAAGAAAAGAAAAGAAAAGAAAGAGGGGGAGCTACTGGGTTGGATTTGTTTACCAAGCTACATTTAAGCTTTAAGTTGTGGAAGTTGTAGTGCTTGTAATGGCATAAATGTCAATTCAATTTCAACGGGAACAGAAGACAAATGTGACGAAGAAAAGTGAGGAAGAAAGATAAGATAAAATAGATGTGTCACCAGTTATTATTCAGGGCCGTAACCACCATAAACATGAGGGGCATATAAATATCAGTTACCCATAAGCACAGACGTTCCTAATGGAATAAACTCCCCTGATATTGCTTTAACAGACGGCCTCGAAAAAAGCCCATTGGCTGTCATGGACGCCCGGGCAACGCTGATTGGCTGCTGCCTGTTTCCGGGGCTCCGTGCCATTAGTGACGTCTTCCCAGTCGCTGTGAGACAGATTGGGGAGAATGGCTGCCAGTGGAGGTTAGATCTTCTCTTCAAAATCCAAACTTATGTCCAAAAGTTTTCTAACTTATATACGCGTAATTCGTCTGTGATATTATTTTGTTTTGGTGGAATGTGATAGAGTTTGACGGTTTGATCAAATATACGGCGAACTCCGGTGGTTGTTTGGATATAGGCAGAAAAGTACGGATAGGTAGCAGCTAGCGAGACTAGCTCAGCGAGAGACTGACTGTAAACACTCGCTTAATGCTCGCTGGTTTACGATACCATTCATTCAACTACGTTAACATTCGTTTAACTGTGTACTTTCATGACAACAATGCGTTGTCACGGTATATTTCGTGCTATGAAACGGCTCTAGCCTGGACTTGAATGGCTCAAGACCAGACTAGCCTGATGTTGTGCTAACCGGTAAAACAGCACCTGGATTAGCACAGCTAATAAGTTAAGCATCGAAACTCGCTTACTCGTAGTAACCAAACAAATGTATTTGATCAGATTAGCAGGAGAGTATTAAATGTCTGAGCATGTCAAAAGCAATACTAGTTGTTTAGACCCTATGGCTTATTTTTTTTCCGGATCTAGTTGCACACACATATAACTTAAGGGCTGTGGTTAGTTGGTTTATGGGAAACTTGTTTTGTCTGTTATTTTTGTCACTATGAATAGCTCTGAAACAACATTAGCAAGTAAGCTTGAATGTCGGTGACTTTTTGCACAGAGGATGTGGGTTGAGAACATCTGTTGAATGAGCTCTTTACTGAAGTCTTTGTTTTGTCAAGTTGTTGTTTAGCAGGATTTTCTTTGAAACCCTATGTTTTTACTCCGCCTTTAGGGCTGGTTAAGCGTAAAAACGCTCATTTCCCATATTACATGTCAGTTTAAAGGTTCGAATTAGGGCTGTAAAATCGATTAATCTAGCACAAAAGTCTGTTTACATAATATATCTGTGCATATATATTATTATATTTATATATAATATATATTTCTGTGTGTAAACTGTATATACACACATTTAGACATACTGTAAGAAATTAGACCGTAAAACTGTCACTGTAAAAGAATCCTACTTGTAATTCATGTTGTGTATTGCCGCTTTAAAATGTCATCATGTCAACTGTCAAACGCTTTTGTCTTGTAGACATAGGAAAGCTGTTACAAGTACAGAATGGGACTCCAGCAAGCACAAGTTACAACGGGGTAGATGCCCTACATGCCTGTAATATCCTCCAGCAGCTTAAAGCCTTGTACGACGAAGCTCAGTTGACTGACATTGTCGTGGAAGTGGACCATGGGAAGACATTTTCTTGTCACAGAAATGTCCTTGCTGCCATCAGCCCTTACTTCAGGTAGCACCTGCACAGACCCCACCTCTAAACTCTAAGTATCAAACCGTTTTTGTAACATTTGTTGAGAAATTGCGAAATATAGTCTAGATTGAAACACAGACCCTTCATTCCTTGCAGATATGATGGATAAAGATTTAGTCATTCAATTATTTATTATTCACGGATATGAAAGTTTTAAACTGATTGATTAGACATTCAGTGTTTACCTATTCATTTTGGCTGATGGCAATACTTATCAGTCGGCATGAAACGGAATTTGCGATTGTCTTTTCTCCCCTAATATGACGTACATCTAAGTGAAACTGCTTCTCGAACTAGAAAAATGTAGAACGGGACTTTTTGTCCATCAGGAATTGATTGTATCATTGGATCGTTGTGGTTTGGTATTGCTGTGATCTCATGTGAGTGACAGTTTGTTTCACCCTCATGCCTATAAACATCATCAGTGTTGCATTTGCCCCTCAGTTTATATAAAGAAATTATGTTTACAGTACAGATGCTTACAGTGTAAGTGCACAGGGACAGGCACTTAACATTAAAATATCTACTGTTTCAAGAATATTGCTGCAAGACTTTGTTGGCACGAGACTAATGTGATAAAATCATTCAAGACATTGTTTTAAAGGTTCAGCAAGTGATATCTGAGAAACACTTTTGATATGTAAAATTAGCCCAAACAAACAGCCCTCCCTTCATTGAACAAACTGCACAAACCCATTGCGGGTTTATTAAAACAAAGCACAAATTAAAACAACCGAACAAAGATGCAAATGAAATAAACAGTGTTTTAAGATTTTCAGGTAGGTCTTGTTCTTTAATAGTAAACTGTAATCAAATGTAAAATAACTTGCAGGATTATTAGGCTGCTGTCATTTTAATACAGAATTCACGGATCCAATATACTGTTGCACCTGCATTTTCTTTATCAACTGTTTACAATGATGCATAACTCCTGCTTTGTTGTGTTCACATTGTAATGGTGTTTTGCTTTATCTTCAGATCCATGTTCACAAGTGGCCTTACAGAGAGCAGTCAGAGGGAGGTGCGGATTGTTGGCGTGGAGTCAGAGTCCATGCATTTGGTTCTGGACTATGCTTACACCTCACGGGTCACTCTCACCGAGTCTAACGTGCAGGCCCTGTTTACCGCCGCCAGCATCTTCCAGATCCCAGCCCTCCAAGACCAATGTGCCCAGTTTATGATCAGCCGTTTAGACCCTCAGAACTGCATTGGGGTCTTCATGTTTGCAGATGCCTATGGCCACCAAGAGTTGCGTGAGCGTTCACAGGATTACATCCGCAAGAAGTTTCTGTGTGTGATGGGAGAGCAGGAGTTCCTTCATCTGACCAAAGAACAGCTGGTCAGCATTCTCAACAGTGACGATTTGAACGTGGAAAAAGAGGAGCACGTGTACGAAAGCATTGTGCACTGGTTGGAGTACGACGGTCCACGGCGGGAGGTAGATTTACCCGAGGTTTTTGCCAAATGCATCCGCTTGCCCCTGCTGGACGAGGCCTTTCTGAGCCGTATACCCCCAGCCTTCGCCCTGGCCTTGTCCAGGGATTCCTCGGATAAGGGTTGGCTCAACGGCACCAACGGCTGTCCACAGCGGCTGGGTATGACTGCATCCGAGATGGTCATCTGCTTCGATGCAGCTCACAAGCACTCAGGGAAGAAGCAGACCGTGCCTTGCCTGGACATTGCTGCCGGGAAGGTGTACAAGCTGTGCAAGCCGCCCAATGACCTCAGAGAGGTCGGGATTTTGGTCTCATCAGAGAACGACATCTTCATTGCTGGAGGCTATCGGCCGAGCAACAGCGAGGTGTGCATCGACCACCGCGCAGAGAGTGACTTCTGGCAGTACGAACATGCTGGCAACAGGTGGCTCCCACGGTCGCCCATGCTCCGGGCACGCATCGGCTGCAGGCTGGTGCACTGTTGCGGGAAACTCTACGCTCTGGGTGGTCGAGTGTACGAAGGGGACGGACGAAATGCTTTGAAATCCGTGGAGTGCTATGATACCAGAGACAACTGCTGGACGGCGGTCAGTCCCATGCCGGTGGCCATGGAGTTCCACAGCACAGTGGAGTATAAGGACCGTATCTATGTGCTGCAAGGTGAGTGGGGTTATTGCAGAGTCGCCTGAAATCAGGGTCATCAAAGTGTACAAACACATATATCCTTGTAATTCATTGGCCTGTCATGTCTTCTAGCTCTGCTTAGATGATAAGGTCAGATGGGTGAACCTCTCTCAGCAAAATCAGCAATAACTGAGAGCATAAAAGAGCTAGAGTAGCTCTTAATCTTTAGGGATGCACCGACGTTTCAGCCCCTGAAAAAAAGTGCCATTGGAAGTTATTGGTCAAAATAAAAAAATACTTATTTAGAAAGAAAAATATAAAGCCTGTCATGCTTCAGTCGCAATCCAGTTTTGATATTGTGATGCTTTAAAATTTGATTCAATCGTGTGGTTAAAATAAAGATTGTTTATAGTCTAGGTATATTACACACTGAAACATTCATAAATACAAATTTACCCTTTTCTCTTATTTTAAAAAATATTGGTAGCACTATTTTAGTGTCCTTGTGACTTATATCACATGTACTTACTGTAGTGTACTTTTTTCAGTTAAGTAGTTTCTTTTCACTGTACAATAGAGTTGTCAAAAAGTGGCGACTTTTAAAAAAGTGCTGTTGAGCAGACTCGTAAACTCCTCTGATTGCCCATTGTACTCACGCGCTCATCGGACATATCTGATTGGCTACAATAATCAGCGCTTCAAAAACATGTTGTAAATATACATCAATGACGCTCTTCACCGAGCACTTGCACAGATACAGACGGGTAAAACACTTTCAAACACTTCCGTGTGCTCTGAAATGCTCCAGTGCGTTGATCATTGTAGCCAATCACAGACATGTCCGATGAGCCTGAACACAATGGCCAATTAGAGGTGTTTACGATTCCGCCTAAAGCGCCACAATTCAAAAATTTCAGTTCCGACTTGCTACCAAAGTCGGTACTTCTGACAACTCTGCTATACAATATAAAATACTAATTTGTGATATTGTTTACATATTTAGCAATATTGGCAACCAGTTTGGATATTGATCGTTCTTTTATTACGACTCTTTCTCAGGAGAGTACTTCTTCTGTTTTGACCCTCGCAAAGACTACTGGGGGCATTTACCGTCCATGAACGTTCCCCGTGCTCAAGGCTTGGCCGCCCTGCATAAAAACTGCATCTACTACATAGCAGGCATCTGCAGGAACCACCAGCGCACGTTCACCGTTGAGGTGTACGACATCGAGCAGAACACCTGGTGCCGTAAAAGAGACCTCCCCTTCGAGCAGGCGACCAGCCCCTACATCAAAGTGCTTCTGCTTCAGGGCCGATTGAATCTGTTTGTGCGAGCTACGCAAGTCATGGTAGAAGAACACGTGTTCCGCACCAGCCGCAAGAACTCTCTCTACCAGTACGACGATGAAGCCGACCATTGGACAAAGGTTTACGAGACGCCGGACCGCCTCTGGGACCTCGGCCGACATTTTGAGTGTGTGGTAGCCAAACTATACCCTCAGTGTCTTCAAAAAGTGCTGTGAACGGCGAGAAGGGGGAGATCATGACACAACGGGCTGTTTGAGACAGCTGATCAATATATTTTGAGGAGGGGGATGGTGGTACTGCTCAATACATGGTGCTGTCTGTGTCCCCAACAGCAGAACTGCAGGGGAAGTCTTAAAGCGTTAAAGGTTTCAATCAATAAACTTGAGGGTGCTTTTCGAAAAAGTAAAAAAAAATCAACAACAGTGTTTTACGTTTGACTATTGTGCACAAAGCACCCTCACAATTGCTTGTTTTACAGTTAGAAGAGTGAATCATAAGTGCAATTATCTTTTTTTTTTTTTTTTTACGGATGTTCAGTCATTTCTGCTCCATTGTTTCTTCAAAGTTTTTGTTGCTGTTTGGCTTGGGTTGTTGGCATGCATTGTTGGCGTACATGAGCAGTTGATGTCCTTAAGGACAAGCAGTATGTCAACAGCTGACTAAAAAAATAGAATAATAGGTGAAAAAAAAAATATTTATAGCTATAAATATTCATACGGGTATGATGAGCGATTTTGCTCACTGTTAGTGTGAATACTGTTTTTTTTTTTTATTCTTTTCTTTCAGTTTTTCAGATGTATAAGTTGACCCATGCCACCTACAAAGAGACTTTCTGTGGTTTGCTTAAGAACTTAGAGAAGTTTGATTATTAATGGATGTTATTTTGTTTGCCAAGATGTGGTTGTAATTTTTTTTTAAATCTTAATTATTTCTTTTTCCTTTAAGTCAACCCATGTTCTATAACATCACAGCAGTTTTTAATTTTCATTTGGACTCTGCCGTTGAGCCCAGCTCCCACGTCGAAATCTATATCTTTGCAATTTCACATCACCAGCCAGATCTTTAGTGAGGTTACAAGATTATTCTCAGTCTCCATATTGGAGAAAAAAAAAAAAGGATACCAGCATTGTGTTGCTGAAATCAAAAGTGGGCAATCTGTTGACAGCCAATCAAACAACAAGAACAGCTCAGATCAGGAGAGAACATCGAGCGGGAGAAGTGGTGGCCAAAATGTGGATGCTTACATTCCACTGTCATTTATCGAGTCCTTGTATCTGAAACCTACAGGTGCAGTTTGAATATAAATGCCTCTAAAATGCCAAAACGTGTTCAAGGAGTCCTAGCCTGCACCCCATGGCAGCAATAACAGGTGTTCTGTCATTGTTTCTCAGATAAAGTGCATTAGAAACTTAAGCAATGAATAATTCCAGGAAAAATGGCCTTTGTTGGTTAACGTTCAGTGAGATGTGTTGCTATCCAGGGATGTTACAGTGCCTGTTCATATGAAAAGCCCAGGCATCATTGATGGTGTGAGCAAACCCTATATAAAGTCTTACAGTACACTTTGCTTTTGACTTTAGAAAATGAATCCAGTCCTCATATATATATATATATATATATATATATATATGTATATATATGTATAGCATTCATGTACTCACACATGCCCTGTAAAAGAACATTTTCTTTTTATTTCTTTCCATCCCCTTATCTTCCAGTCACAAACTATGGAGAAGAATAATCGTTTTTGGTGCTGCTTTTTTGACAATCTTGTACAGAATATACAGTGATTTTACAGCCATTTGTCGTTGCTTGACGCTTCCAAAAGTTGTCAGTCTTCTAAGTTATTGTCTCTCGACATCTGTTTGTTTTTTTCCGGCCTCATGTTTATTTCGTCATGCAGGTTCCTGATTTTGCACTACATTATTTCCTCCCTTGAAAGCGTCTCAGAATATAGAGCTCTGTTTTCAGACACGGAGACTGAGGACGTGGTAAGTGGCGTCTTTAAATAGGACAGCTGATGCGCTCTCATGTCGGGCTCTTTGGAGCCTGCGAGGCCGAGCCTCATCTGGGGTTTTGGTGAAGGGAGAGGGATGAGAAATGACATTGGCTTTGGTGCAGTTGGCCGCACGTTTCACATACGCTCAGTAGCACGGGAACCAGAAATGGACACTTCTCAGGATTATTGTTGATACACAGTACTGTATTTAAATGGTTTGTTGTATGTGTAATATACTGTACCATATGTTTGCTGTACTTGCACAGTTTTTGTAAACAGGATTTTTTTGTCCTTTATTTCTAACTTGAAAAGTAGATTTTTTTGGTTTGTCTGTTTTTCCTCTTTTCTGATGGGTGTGTTTTGCTTTTTTTTTTCTATTTTAATATTTACTCTTTTAGGTTTGTTAGAGTTTATGATTTTGCTCTGTTAAATTGTGAATCACAAAACACAGGACATTAACACAAGCATTTTTTTCTTTTACAGAGTGTGTTCTTTTGTTTCTTTGTGATTGCGCCAGTCTTAAAGAACACAAAGCATTACAGAAAATAAGTTATGGCAGTGCTACTTTCCAAAACACCAGTCTGTCAGATGTTAAATAAAAGCTTTGAAAGAATTATAAATTATTCTTTTGTGTTGTTGGCTGCTGCAGGTGTGAATGCTCTACAGCCACTTTTATTTTTTTCTCAGCTTGCGGTTAATTTATCCACAGAAGTTAAAACAGTGTTTTATTTTCCTTTTGCATTTCTGCTTTGTATTTTATTTTTTATGTCTTTGGTTTGCTTGTATGTATGGTGTGAGTTTAGTAAACATTCATTGATCTCTACTGTGAAATTCACCTTGCACATGATTTGAAAAATAAAACAATAAAAAAGTAAATGGTGTTATGTTTTTATGAGTGAATAATTGGTAGTTGACGACTTCCCTGTTAATGTAATTCATTAGGTGCAATATTATATTGTGCCCTTTAAAATGTTTTGTTCATATTTAGAAAGTAAAATGTCCTCCTTGTCTGTACATTCATCTTCTATCTATATTTGTAGTGATCTGTGTTTGTTTAATATAAAATCACAAAAGGAAAAAAATACAAATCCAGCATAGATTTCATTCAATGTTCTTTTCAGTTCTTTGCACTTATCACGGCTTCTCTCTATATGAAGTGGTTATGTCTCATAAATCATCCTGAGCTTACCATTATATCTATCCTGACTTGAGTTTCTGCTTTTATCTAACTTGACCACTAATGAATTTTTAAAATCCTTGACCATGTTTTTTTTATGTGAGGGTTTGCTCTATTTAATTATTCATCGGAAAACTATTTATAATCAAACTGGGATGAGAACTGAATATTAATTTGCTCCAAAATTGTGACAGTTGAGAAAATTTACTTTCCATCTTATCTAACAGATTTCTGCTCTCAAATTTGAGCAAGTCTTAAATATTCTGGCAGTACTTGGTGTTTAGCATTTGTTTTAAAGAGGAACTATAATGCTTTTTTACATTTTCAACGTTCTTTAGTGTGTAATGTTGCTGATTGAGCATGATAAAGGTCTGCAAATTTACAAAGCACAAAGGCCAGATAGCATTCATATCCGGGCCTCATCTGGGCCAACTATGGCACATATGGCTCAGTTCTGGCTACGGCAAAGGTCATAGGCAAAGGGCCGTATCTGGCCCACACACATCAAGCCAGTTTAAGGCTACGTTTACACGTGGATGGCTATTTTCATAAACGGACATTTCACCCCTCTTCGTTTTCAAAAATAACATCGTGCACACAAACCTGTGTATATGCAGTCAAGAGCATGCCAAACCTGTAGGTGGCAGTGTAATGAGAATCTCAAGCCCACCTTAGCCAATCAGAATCCCGAAAATAGTCACGTTCTGTGACGTCGCTGCCTAAAACTCTGTTTTTTCAGTTTACATGCAAACGTGCAAACGAAGATTTTCAAAATCTCCACTCTGGCCGGAGTTTTAAGAAAGAATCGGTTTCACTGGCGAAACCGTTTGCGTGTAAACGAAGGGCGCAAACGACGGGAAATGTCTCCGTTTTTCAAAATAACCATGACACTGAACAACCATGAAACTAAGTGTGAGTTGTGTCTTGCTGTGTGTGTGGCCCATGTGAACTTTGCCGCTGCCAGAACTGAGCCATATGTTCCATAGTTGGCCCAGATGAGGTCCGGATATGTATGCTATTGCTAGGTACACTAAGGTTGAGTCAATGCCGTCATTCCATACGGTATGTGGGCCAGAAGAATGTGGTTTCAGAAACTGAAGCGAGCTCTGCAGCGGACTTCTACCCGACAGTCAAAGCGGTGTTACATCACAAAAGTGCAGACTCGTAGGAAGACCGCGAGGCTGCCATTTGGGACAGGGCCTCAGTAATATGTTGAAACTTGTGGTTTTGGTAAGGGACGAGACTTTTCCCAAGCATGCTCAAAGCATTTGACCAGTCACAACAGTCCAGTCCAGACCGATCAGAGCATATTGTGATTTTTAGAAGGAGCTAGAGGGGAACTAAACAGAGCATTACTGACAGACTGGGAAGAGAGGAGCTGCAACAATAAGGTGTTTTTTGAACATTCAAGGATGAAAACCTATTCTAGTAGACCTCCAAATCAAAATCAAGACTTTGTAAGAGGACATAAGAGTCTTAAAGACACGGAGCCTCATTTATAAAATGCTGCCTAGAAACCATCCTACACTTCCCAGACAGCAACATAGTGTCGGCCCAGATCCGACTGTGTGGAATCCACGTGTACTAGATGTGGGCCGGATCTGGGTCGACACTTTGTTGCTGTCTGGGTTGATCTTACGATCATTTCTCAAATCTGCATGAGTGTGTTTTAGAGAATGGAAAAACAAAATGTGCGTATGCCTCTCCAGATGTGAAATTTATAAATCGCAAAATGATTTTGAAATTATTTGCAGCTGAATGGTTTCAGATCTCTGCCTTGTAAACGCCACCTAATTATTTTTTTTTAACATAGAGCACCAGACAGCATCCAAATCCTTTCCTTGAAAATGATCAGTTCTTAAAGACACCCAAACAGCAACATTGCATCGGCCCAGATCCGGCC